>CAMPDV010005602.1:0-30597 GCA_946699065.1 Loxodes magnus | reverse complement strand
ATTTTCTTACTTTGCTGACTCACTCTGGTATTAAAATTTTAATTTCTCACTTCAAAACATATCCAATGTTTTTTTATACTTTAAAAATTACTCAACTATTTTTCATACATTGTTAACTCACTCTGGTATTAAAATTTTAATTTCTCACTTCAAAACATATCCAATGTTTTTTTTTACTTTAAAATTACTCAACTATTTTTCATACATTGTTAACTCACTCTGGTATTAAATTTTAATTTCTCACTTCAAACATATCCAGTTTTTTTTTAAAATTACTAACTATTTTATACATTGTTAACTCACTCTGGTATTAAAATTTTAATTTCTCACTTCAAAACATATCCAATGTTTTTTTTTACTTTAAAAATTACTCAACTATTTTCATACATTGTTAACTCACTCTGGTATTAAAATTTTAATTTCTCACTTCAAAACATATCCAATGTTTTTTTTTACTTTAAAAATTACTCAACTATTTTTCATACATTGTTAACTCACTCTGGTATTAAAATTTTAATTTCTCACTTCAAAACATATCCAATGTTTGTTTTTACTTTAAAAATTACTCAACTATTTTCATACATTGTTAACTCACTCTGGTATTAAATTTTAATTTCTCACTTCAAAACATATCCAATGTTTTTTTTTACTTTAAAAATTACTCAACTATTTTTCATACATTGTTAACTCACTCTGGTATTAAAATTTTAATTTCTCACTTCAAAACATATCCAATGTTTTTTTTTACTTTAAAAATTACTCAACTATTTTTCATACATTGTTAACTCACTCTGGTATTAAAATTTTAATTTCTCACTTCAAAACATATCCAATGTTTTTTTTTACTTTAAAAATTACTCAACTATTTTCTTACATTGCTGACTCACTCTGGTATTAAAATTTTAATTTCTCACTTCAAAACATATCCAATGTTTTTTTTTACTTTAAAAATTACTCAACTATTTTTCATACATTGTTAACTCACTCTGGTATTAAAATTTTAATTTCTCACTTCAAAACATATCCAATGTTTTTTTTTACTTAAAAATTACTCAACTATTTTTCATACTTGTTAACTCACTCTGGTATTAAAATTTTAATTTCTCACTTCAAAACATATCCAATGTTTTTTTTTTACTTTAAAAATTACTCAACTATTTTCTTACTTTGTTACTCACTCTGGTATTAAAATTTTAATTTCTCACTTCAAAACATATCCAATGTTTTTTTTTACTTTAAAAATTACTCAACTATTTTTCATACATTGTTAACTCACTCTGGTATTAAAATTTTAATTTCTCACTTCAAAACATATCCAATGTTTTTTTTACTTTAAAAATTACTCAACTATTTTCATACTTTGGTACTCACTCTGGTATTAAAATTTTAATTTCTCACTTCAAAACATATCCAATGTTTTTTTTTACTTTAAAAATTACTCAACTATTTTTCATACATTGTTAACTCACTCTGGTATTAAAATTTTAATTTCTCACTTCAAAACATATCCAATGTTTTTTTTTACTTTAAAAATTACTCAACTATTTTTCATACATTGTTAACTCACTCTGGTATTAAAATTTTAATTTCTCACTTCAAAACATATCCAATGTTTTTTTTTACTTTAAAAATTACTCAACTATTTTTCATACATTGTAACTCACTCTGGTATTAAAATTTTTAATTTCTCACTTCAAAACATATCCAATGTTTTTTTTTACTTTAAAAATTACTCAACTATTTTTCATACATTGTTAACTCACTCTGGTATTAAAATTTTTAATTTCTCACTTCAAAACATATCCAATGTTTTTTTTTACTTTAAAAATTACTCAACTATTTTTCATACATTGTTAACTCACTCTGGTATTAAAATTTTAATTTCTCACTTCAAAACATATCCAATGTTTTTTTTTACTTTAAAAATTACTCAACTATTTTTCATACATTGTTAACTCACTCTGGTATTAAATTTAATTTCTCACTTCAAAACATATCCAATGTTTTTTTTACTTTAAAAATTACTCAACTATTTTTCATACATTGTTAACTCACTCTGGTATTAAAATTTTAATTTCTCACTTCAAAACATATCCAATGTTTTTTTTTACTTTAAAAATTACTCAACTATTTTTCATACATTGTTAACTCACTCTGGTATTAAAATTTTAATTTCTCACTTCAAAACATATCCAATGTTTTTTTTTACTTTAAAAATTACTCAACTATTTTTCATACATTGTTAACTCACTCTGGTATTAAAATTTTAATTTCTCACTTCAAAACATATCCAATGTTTTTTTTTACTTTAAAAATTACTCAACTATTTTCATACTTTGCTGACTCACTCTGGTATTAAAATTTTAATTTCTCACTTCAAACATATCCAATGTTTTTTTTTACTTTAAAAATTACTCAACTATTTTTCATACATTGTTAACTCACTCTGGTATTAAAATTTTAATTTCTCACTTCAAAACATATCCAATGTTTTTTTTTACTTTAAAAATTACTCAACTATTTTTCTTACATTGTTAACTCACTCTGGTATTAAAATTTTAATTTCTCACTTCAAAACATATCCAATGTTTTTTTTTACTTTAAAAATTACTCAACTATTTTCTTACTTTGCTGACTCACTCTGGTATTAAAATTTTAATTTCTCACTTCAAACATATCCAATGTTTTTTTTTACTTTAAAAATTACTCAACTATTTTCATACATTGTTAACTCACTCTGGTATTAAATTTTAATTTCTCACTTCAAAACATATCCAATGTTTTTTTTACTTTAAAAATTACTCAACTATTTTTCATACATTGTTAACTCACTCTGGTATTAAAATTTTAATTTCTCACTTCAAAACATATCCAATGTTTTTTTTTACTTTAAAAATTACTCAACTATTTTCTTACTTTGCTGACTCACTCTGGTATTAAAATTTTAATTTCTCACTTCAAAACATATCCAATGTTTTTTTTTACTTTAAAAATTACTCAACTATTTTCTTACTTTGCTGACTCACTCTGGTATTAAAATTTTAATTTCTCACTTCAAAACATATCCAATGTTTTTTTTTACTTTAAAAATTACTCAACTATTTTCTTACTTGTGCTGACTCACTCTGGTATTAAAATTTTAATTTCTCACTTCAAAACATATCCAATGTTTTTTTTTACTTTAAAAATTACTCAACTATTTCTTACTTTGCTGACTCACTCTGGTATTAAAATTTTAATTTCTCACTTCAAAACATATCCAATGTTTTTTTTTACTTTAAAAATTACTCAACTATTTTTCATACATTGTTAACTCACTCTGGTATTAAAATTTTAATTTCTCACTTCAAAACATATCCAATGTTTTTTTTTACTTTAAAAATTACTCAACTATTTTTCATACATTGTTAACTCACTCTGGTATTAAAATTTTAATTTCTCACTTCAAAACATATCCAATGTTTTTTTTTACTTTAAAAATTACTCAACTATTTTTCATACATTGTTAACTCACTCTGGTATTAAAATTTTAATTTCTCACTTCAAAACATATCCAATGTTTTTTTTTACTTTAAAAATTACTCAACTATTTTTCATACATTGTTAACTCACTCTGGTATTAAAATTTTAATTTCTCACTTCAAAACATATCCAATGTTTTTTTTTACTTTAAAAATTACTCAACTCTTTTTCATACATTGTTAACTCACTCTGGTATTAAAATTTTAATTTCTCACTTCAAAACATATCCAATGTTTTTTTTTACTTTAAAAATTACTCAACTATTTTCTTACTTTGCTGACTCACTCTGGTATTAAAATTTTAATTTCTCACTTCAAAACATATCCAATGTTTTTTTTTACTTTAAAAATTACTCAACTATTTTCATACATTGTTAACTCACTCTGGTATTAAAATTTTAATTTCTCACTTCAAAACATATCCAATGTTTTTTTTTACTTTAAAAATTACTCAACTCTTTTTCATACATTGTTAACTCACTCTGGTATTAAAATTTTAATTTCTCACTTCAAAACATATCCAATGTTTTTTTTTACTTTAAAAATTACTCAACTATTTTTCATACATTGTTAACTCACTCTGGTATTAAAATTTTAATTTCTCACTTCAAAACATATCCAATGTTTTTTTTTACTTTAAAAATTACTCAACTATTTTTCATACATTGTTAACTCACTCTGGTATTAAAATTTTAATTCTCACTTCAAAACATATCCAATGTTTTTTTTTACTTTAAAAATTACTCAACTATTTTCATACATTGTAACTCACTCTGGTATTAAAATTTTAATTTCTCACTTCAAAACATATCCAATGTTTTTTTTTACTTTAAAAATTACTCAACTATTTTTCATACATTGTTAACTCACTCTGGTATTAAAATTTTAATTTCTCACTTCAAAACATATCCAATGTTTTTTTTTACTTTAAAATTACTCAACTATTTTCTTACATTGCTGACTCACTCTGGTATTAAAATTTTAATTTCTCACTTCAAAACATATCCAATGTTTTTTTTTACTTTAAAAATTACTCAACTATTTTCTTACTTTGCTGACTCACTCTGGTATTAAAATTTTAATTTCTCACTTCAAAACATATCCAATGTTTTTTTTTACTTTAAAAATTACTCAACTATTTTCTTACTTTGCTGACTCACTCTGGTATTAAATTTTAATTTCTCACTTCAAAACATATCCAATGTTTTTTTTTACTTTAAAATTACTCAACTATTTTTCATACATTGTTAACTCACTCTGGTATTAAAATTTAATTTCTCACTTCAAAACATATCCAATGTTTTTTTTTACTTTAAAAATTACTCAACTATTTTTCATACATTGTTAACTCACTCTGGTATTAAAATTTTAATTTCTCACTTCAAAACATATCCAATGTTTTTTTTTACTTTAAAAATTACTCAACTATTTTTCATACATTGTTAACTCACTCTGGTATTAAAATTTAATTTCTCACTTCAAAACATATCCAATGTTTTTTTTTACTTTAAAAATTACTCAACTATTTTTCATACATTGTTAACTCACTCTGGTATTAAAATTTTAATTTCTCACTTCAAAACATATCCAATGTTTTTTTTTACTTTAAAAATTACTCAACTATTTTTCATACATTGTTAACTCACTCTGGTATTAAAATTTTAATTTCTCACTTCAAAACATATCCAATGTTTTTTTTTACTTTAAAAATTACTCAACTATTTTTCATACATTGTTAACTCACTCTGGTATTAAAATTTTAATTTCTCACTTCAAAACATATCCAATGTTTTTTTTTACTTTAAAAATTACTCAACTATTTTTCATACATTGTTAACTCACTCTGGTATTAAAATTTTAATTTCTCACTTCAAACATATCCAATGTTTTTTTTTACTTTAAAAATTACTCAACTATTTTCATACTTTGCTAACTCACTCTGGTATTAAAATTTTAATTTCTCACTTCAAAACATATCCAATGTTTTTTTTTACTTTAAAAATTACTCAACTATTTTTCATACATTGTTAACTCACTCTGGTATTAAAATTTTAATTTCTCACTTCAAAACATATCCAATGTTTTTTTTTACTTTAAAAATTACTCAACTATTTTTCATACATTGTTAACTCACTCTGGTATTAAAATTTTAATTTCTCACTTCAAAACATATCCAATGTTTTTTTTTACTTTAAAAATTACTCAACTATTTTTCATACATTGTTAACTCACTCTGGTATTAAAATTTTAATTTCTCACTTCAAAACATATCCAATGTTTTTTTTTACTTTAAAAATTACTCAACTATTTTTCATACATTGTTAACTCACTCTGGTATTAAAATTTTAATTTCTCACTTCAAAACATATCCAATGTTTTTTTTTACTTTAAAAATTACTCAACTATTTTTCATACATTGTTAACTCACTCTGGTATTAAAATTTTAATTTCTCACTTCAAAACATATCCAATGTTTTTTTTTACTTTAAAAATTACTCAACTATTTTTCATACATTGTTAACTCACTCTGGTATTAAAATTTTAATTTCTCACTTCAAAACATATCCAATGTTTTTTTTTACTTTAAAAATTACTCAACTATTTTTCATACATTGTTAACTCACTCTGGTATTAAAATTTTAATTTCTCACTTCAAAACATATCCAATGTTTTTTTTTACTTTAAAAATTACTCAACTATTTTTCATACATTGTTAACTCACTCTGGTATTAAAATTTTAATTTCTCACTTCAAAACATATCCAATGTTTTTTTTTACTTTAAAAATTACTCAACTATTTTCATACATTGCTGACTCACCTCTGGTATTAAAATTTTAATTTCTCACTTCAAAACATATCCAATGTTTTTTTTTACTTTAAAAATTACTCAACTATTTTTCATACATTGTTAACTCACTCTGGTATTAAAATTTTAATTTCTCACTTCAAAACATATCCAATGTTTTTTTTTACTTTAAAAATTACTCAACTATTTTTCATACATTGTTAACTCACTCTGGTATTAAAATTTTAATTTCTCACTTCAAAACATATCCAATGTTTTTTTTTACTTTAAAAATTACTCAACTATTTTTCATACATTGTTAACTCACTCTGGTATTAAAATTTTAATTTCTCACTTCAAAACATATCCAATGTTTTTTTTTACTTTAAAAATTACTCAACTATTTTTCATACATTGTTAACTCACTCTGGTATTAAAATTTTAATTTCTCACTTCAAAACATATCCAATGTTTTTTTTACTTTAAAAATTACTCAACTATTTTTCATACATTGTTAACTCACTCTGGTATTAAAATTTTAATTTCTCACTTCAAAACATATCCAATGTTTTTTTTTACTTTAAAAATTACTCAACTATTTTTCATACATTGTTAACTCACTCTGGTATTAAAATTTTAATTTCTCACTTCAAACATATCCAATGTTTTTTTTTACTTTAAAAATTACTCAACTATTTTTCATACATTGTTAACTCACTCTGGTATTAAAATTTTAATTTCTCACTTCAAAACATATCCAATGTTTTTTTTTACTTTAAAAATTACTCAACTATTTTCTTACTTTGCTGACTCACTCTGGTATTAAAATTTTAATTTCTCACTTCAAAACATAATGTTTTTTTTTACTTTAAAAATTACTCAACTATTTTTCATACATTGTTAACTCACTCTGGTATTAAAATTTTAATTTCTCACTTCAAAACATATCCAATGTTTTTTTTTACTTTAAAAATTACTCAACTATTTTCTTACTTTGCTGACTCACTCTGGTATTAAAATTTTAATTTCTCACTTCAAAACATATCCAATGTTTTTTTTTACTTTAAAAATTACTCAACTATTTTTCATACATTGTTAACTCACTCTGGTATTAAAATTTTAATTTCTCACTTCAAAACATATCCAATGTTTTTTTTTACTTTAAAAATTACTCAACTATTTTTCATACATTGTTAACTCACTCTGGTATTAAAATTTTAATTTCTCACTTCAAAACATATCCAATGTTTTTTTTTACTTTAAAAATTACTCAACTATTTTTCATACATTGTTAACTCACTCTGGTATTAAAATTTTAATTTCTCACTTCAAAACATATCCAATGTTTTTTTTTACTTTAAAAATTACTCAACTATTTTTCATACATTGTTAACTCACTCTGGTATTAAAATTTTAATTTCTCACTTCAAAACATATCCAATGTTTTTTTTTACTTTAAAAATTACTCAACTATTTTCTTACTTTGCTGACTCACTCTGGTATTAAAATTTTAATTTCTCACTTCAAAACATATCCAATGTTTTTTTTTACTTTAAAAATTACTCAACTATTTTTCATACATTGTAACTCACTCTGGTATTAAAATTTTAATTTCTCACTTCAAAACATATCCAATGTTTTTTTTTACTTTAAAAATTACTCAACTATTTTTCTTACTTTGCTGACTCACTCTGGTATTAAAATTTTAATTTCTCACTTCAAAACATATCCAATGTTTTTTTTTACTTTAAAAATTACTCAACTATTTTTCATACATTGTTAACTCACTCTGGTATTAAAATTTTAATTTCTCACTTCAAAACATATCCAATGTTTTTTTTTACTTTAAAAATTACTCAACTATTTTCTTACTTTGCTGACTCACTCTGGTATTAAAATTTTAATTTCTCACTTCAAAACATATCCAATGTTTTTTTTTACTTTAAAAATTACTCAACTATTTTTCATACATTGTTAACTCACTCTGGTATTAAAATTTTAATTTCTCACTTCAAAACATATCCAATGTTTTTTTTTACTTTAAAAATTACTCAACTATTTTCTTACTTTGCTGACTCACTCTGGTATTAAAATTTTAATTTCTCACTTCAAAACATATCCAATGTTTTTTTTTACTTTAAAAATTACTCAACTATTTTTCATACATTGTTAACTCACTCTGGTATTAAAATTTTAATTTCTCACTTCAAAACATATCCAATGTTTTTTTTTACTTTAAAAATTACTCAACTATTTTTCATACATTGTTAACTCACTCTGGTATTAAAATTTTAATTTCTCACTTCAAAACATATCCAATGTTTTTTTTTACTTTAAAAATTACTCAACTATTTTTCATACATTGTTAACTCACTCTGGTATTAAAATTTTAATTTCTCACTTCAAAACATAATGTTTTTTTTTACTTTAAAAATTACTCAACTATTTTTCATACATTGTTAACTCACTCTGGTATTAAAATTTTAATTTCTCACTTCAAAACATATCCAATGTTTTTTTTTACTTTAAAAATTACTCAACTATTTTCTTACTTTGCTGACTCACTCTGGTATTAAAATTTTAATTTCTCACTTCAAAACATATCCAATGTTTTTTTTTACTTTAAAAATTACTCAACTATTTTTCATACATTGTTAACTCACTCTGGTATTAAAATTTTAATTTCTCACTTCAAAACATATCCAATGTTTTTTTTTACTTTAAAAATTACTCAACTATTTTTCTTACTTTGCTGACTCACTCTGGTATTAAAATTTTAATTTCTCACTTCAAAACATATCCAATGTTTTTTTTTACTTTAAAAATTACTCAACTATTTTTCATACATTGTTAACTCACTCTGGTATTAAAATTTTAATTTCTCACTTCAAAACATATCCAATGTTTTTTTTTACTTTAAAAATTACTCAACTATTTTTCATACATTGTTAACTCACTCTGGTATTAAAATTTTAATTTCTCACTTCAAAACATATCCAATGTTTTTTTTTACTTTAAAAATTACTCAACTATTTTCTTACTTTGCTGACTCACTCTGGTATTAAAATTTTAATTTCTCACTTCAAAACATATCCAATGTTTTTTTTTACTTTAAAAATTACTCAACTCTTTTTCATACATTGTTAACTCACTCTGGTATTAAAATTTTAATTTCTCACTTCAAAACATATCCAATGTTTTTTTTTACTTTAAAATTACTCAACTATTTTTCATACATTGTTAACTCACTCTGGTATTAAAATTTTAATTTCTCACTTCAAAACATATCCAATGTTTTTTTTTTACTTTAAAAATTACTCAACTATTTTCTTACTTTGCTGACTCACTCTGGTATTAAAATTTTAATTTCTCACTTCAAAACATATCCAATGTTTTTTTTTACTTTAAAAATTACTCAACTATTTTTCATACATTGTTAACTCACTCTGGTATTAAAATTTTAATTTCTCACTTCAAAACATATCCAATGTTTTTTTTTACAATGTATGAAAAATAGTTGAGTAATTTTTAAAGTAAAAAAAAACATTGGATATGTTTTGAAGTGAGAAATTAAAATTTTAATACCAGAGTGAGTTAACAATGTATGAAAAAGAGTTGAGTAATTTTTAAAGTAAAAAAAAACATTGGATATGTTTTGAAGTGAGAAATTAAAATTTTAATACCAGAGTGAGTCAGCAAAGTAAGAAAATAGTTGAGTAATTTTTAAAGTAAAAAAAAACATTGGATATGTTTTGAAGTGAGAAATTAAAATTTTAATACCAGAGTGAGTTAACAATGTATGAAAAATAGTTGAGTAATTTTTAAAGTAAAAAAAAACATTGGATATGTTTTGAAGTGAGAAATTAAAATTTTAATACCAGAGTGAGTCAGCAAAGTAAGAAAATAGTTGAGTAATTTTTAAAGTAAAAAAAAACATTGGATATGTTTTGAAGTGAGAAATTAAAATTTTAATACCAGAGTGAGTTAACAATGTATGAAAAATAGTTGAGTAATTTTTAAAGTAAAAAAAAACATTGGATATGTTTTGAAGTGAGAAATTAAAATTTTAATACCAGAGTGAGTTAACAATGTATGAAAAAGAGTTGAGTAATTTTTAAAGTAAAAAAAAACATTGGATATGTTTTGAAGTGAGAAATTAAAATTTTAATACCAGAGTGAGTCAGCAAAGTAAGAAAATAGTTGAGTAATTTTTAAAGTAAAAAAAAACATTGGATATGTTTTGAAGTGAGAAATTAAAATTTTAATACCAGAGTGAGTTAACAATGTATGAAAAATAGTTGAGTAATTTTTAAAGTAAAAAAAAACATTGGATATGTTTTGAAGTGAGAAATTAAAATTTTAATACCAGAGTGAGTTAACAATGTATGAAAAATAGTTGAGTAATTTTTAAAGTAAAAAAAAACATTGGATATGTTTTGAAGTGAGAAATTAAAATTTTAATACCAGAGTGAGTCAGCAAAGTAAGAAAAATAGTTGAGTAATTTTTAAAGTAAAAAAAAACATTGGATATGTTTTGAAGTGAGAAATTAAAATTTTAATACCAGAGTGAGTTAACAATGTATGAAAAATAGTTGAGTAATTTTTAAAGTAAAAAAAAACATTGGATATGTTTTGAAGTGAGAAATTAAAATTTTAATACCAGAGTGAGTCAGCAAAGTAAGAAAATAGTTGAGTAATTTTTAAAGTAAAAAAAAACATTGGATATGTTTTGAAGTGAGAAATTAAAATTTTAATACCAGAGTGAGTTAACAATGTATGAAAAATAGTTGAGTAATTTTTAAAGTAAAAAAAAACATTATGTTTTGAAGTGAGAAATTAAAATTTTAATACCAGAGTGAGTTAACAATGTATGAAAAATAGTTGAGTAATTTTTAAAGTAAAAAAAAACATTGGATATGTTTTGAAGTGAGAAATTAAAATTTTAATACCAGAGTGAGTTAACAATGTATGAAAAATAGTTGAGTAATTTTTAAAGTAAAAAAAAACATTGGATATGTTTTGAAGTGAGAAATTAAAATTTTAATACCAGAGTGAGTTAACAATGTATGAAAAATAGTTGAGTAATTTTTAAAGTAAAAAAAAACATTGGATATGTTTTGAAGTGAGAAATTAAAATTTTAATACCAGAGTGAGTCAGCAAAGTAAGAAAATAGTTGAGTAATTTTTAAAGTAAAAAAAAACATTGGATATGTTTTGAAGTGAGAAATTAAAATTTTAATACCAGAGTGAGTTAACAATGTATGAAAAATAGTTGAGTAATTTTTAAAGTAAAAAAAAACATTGGATATGTTTTGAAGTGAGAAATTAAAATTTTAATACCAGAGTGAGTCAGCAAAGTAAGAAAATAGTTGAGTAATTTTTAAAGTAAAAAAAAACATTGGATATGTTTTGAAGTGAGAAATTAAAATTTTAATACCAGAGTGAGTTAACAATGTATGAAAAATAGTTGAGTAATTTTTAAAGTAAAAAAAAACATTGGATATGTTTTGAAGTGAGAAATTAAAATTTTAATACCAGAGTGAGTCAGCAAAGTAAGAAAAATAGTTGAGTAATTTTTAAAGTAAAAAAAAACATTGGATATGTTTTGAAGTGAGAAATTAAAATTTTAATACCAGAGTGAGTTAACAATGTATGAAAAATAGTTGAGTAATTTTTAAAGTAAAAAAAAACATTGGATATGTTTTGAAGTGAGAAATTAAAATTTTAATACCAGAGTGAGTCAGCAAAGTAAGAAAATAGTTGAGTAATTTTTAAAGTAAAAAAAAACATTGGATATGTTTTGAAGTGAGAAATTAAAATTTTAATACCAGAGTGAGTTAACAATGTATGAAAAATAGTTGAGTAATTTTTAAAGTAAAAAAAAACATTGGATATGTTTTGAAGTGAGAAATTAAAATTTTAATACCAGAGTGAGTTAACAATGTATGAAAAATAGTTGAGTAATTTTTAAAGTAAAAAAAAACATTGGATATGTTTTGAAGTGAGAAATTAAAATTTTAATACCAGAGTGAGTTAACAATGTATGAAAAATAGTTGAGTAATTTTTAAAGTAAAAAAAAACATTGGATATGTTTTGAAGTGAGAAATTAAAATTTTAATACCAGAGTGAGTTAACAATGTATGAAAAATAGTTGAGTAATTTTTAAAGTAAAAAAAAACATTGGATATGTTTTGAAGTGAGAAATTAAAATTTTAATACCAGAGTGAGTCAGCAAAGTAAGAAAATAGTTGAGTAATTTTTAAAGTAAAAAAAAACATTGGATATGTTTTGAAGTGAGAAATTAAAATTTTAATACCAGAGTGAGTTAACAATGTATGAAAAATAGTTGAGTAATTTTTAAAGTAAAAAAAAACATTATGTTTTGAAGTGAGAAATTAAAATTTTAATACCAGAGTGAGTCAGCAAAGTAAGAAAATAGTTGAGTAATTTTTAAAGTAAAAAAAAACATTGGATATGTTTTGAAGTGAGAAATTAAAATTTTAATACCAGAGTGAGTTAACAATGTATGAAAAATAGTTGAGTAATTTTTAAAGTAAAAAAAAACATTGGATATGTTTTGAAGTGAGAAATTAAAATTTTAATACCAGAGTGAGTTAACAATGTATGAAAAATAGTTGAGTAATTTTTAAAGTAAAAAAAAACATTGGATATGTTTTGAAGTGAGAAATTAAAATTTTAATACCAGAGTGAGTTAACAATGTATGAAAAATAGTTGAGTAATTTTTAAAGTAAAAAAAAACATTGGATATGTTTTGAAGTGAGAAATTAAAATTTTAATACCAGAGTGAGTTAACAATGTATGAAAAATAGTTGAGTAATTTTTAAAGTAAAAAAAAACATTGGATATGTTTTGAAGTGAGAAATTAAAATTTTAATACCAGAGTGAGTTAACAATGTATGAAAAATAGTTGAGTAATTTTTAAAGTAAAAAAAAACATTGGATATGTTTTGAAGTGAGAAATTAAAATTTTAATACCAGAGTGAGTTAACAATGTATGAAAAATAGTTGAGTAATTTTTAAAGTAAAAAAAAACATTGGATATGTTTTGAAGTGAGAAATTAAAATTTTAATACCAGAGTGAGTTAACAATGTATGAAAAATAGTTGAGTAATTTTTAAAGTAAAAAAAAACATTGGATATGTTTTGAAGTGAGAAATTAAAATTTTAATACCAGAGTGAGTCAGCAAAGTAAGAAAATAGTTGAGTAATTTTTAAAGTAAAAAAAAACATTGGATATGTTTTGAAGTGAGAAATTAAAATTTTAATACCAGAGTGAGTTAACAATGTATGAAAAATAGTTGAGTAATTTTTAAAGTAAAAAAAAACATTGGATATGTTTTGAAGTGAGAAATTAAAATTTTAATACCAGAGTGAGTTAACAATGTATGAAAAATAGTTGAGTAATTTTTAAAGTAAAAAAAAACATTGGATATGTTTTGAAGTGAGAAATTAAAATTTTAATACCAGAGTGAGTTAACAATGTATGAAAAATAGTTGAGTAATTTTTAAAGTAAAAAAAAACATTGGATATGTTTTGAAGTGAGAAATTAAAATTTTAATACCAGAGTGAGTTAACAATGTATGAAAAATAGTTGAGTAATTTTTAAAGTAAAAAAAAACATTGGATATGTTTTGAAGTGAGAAATTAAAATTTTAATACCAGAGTGAGTTAACAATGTATGAAAAATAGTTGAGTAATTTTTAAAGTAAAAAAAAACATTGGATATGTTTTGAAGTGAGAAATTAAAATTTTAATACCAGAGTGAGTTAACAATGTATGAAAAATAGTTGAGTAATTTTTAAAGTAAAAAAAAACATTGGATATGTTTTGAAGTGAGAAATTAAAATTTTAATACCAGAGTGAGTTAACAATGTATGAAAAAGAGTTGAGTAATTTTTAAAGTAAAAAAAAACATTGGATATGTTTTGAAGTGAGAAATTAAAATTTTAATACCAGAGTGAGTTAACAATGTATGAAAAATAGTTGAGTAATTTTTAAAGTAAAAAAAAACATTGGATATGTTTTGAAGTGAGAAATTAAAATTTTAATACCAGAGTGAGTCAGCAAAGTAAGAAAATAGTTGAGTAATTTTTAAAGTAAAAAAAAACATTGGATATGTTTTGAAGTGAGAAATTAAAATTTTAATACCAGAGTGAGTTAACAATGTATGAAAAATAGTTGAGTAATTTTTAAAGTAAAAAAAAACATTGGATATGTTTTGAAGTGAGAAATTAAAATTTTAATACCAGAGTGAGTTAACAATGTATGAAAAATAGTTGAGTAATTTTTAAAGTAAAAAAAAACATTGGATATGTTTTGAAGTGAGAAATTAAAATTTTAATACCAGAGTGAGTTAACAATGTATGAAAAATAGTTGAGTAATTTTTAAAGTAAAAAAAAACATTGGATATGTTTTGAAGTGAGAAATTAAAATTTTAATACCAGAGTGAGTTAACAATGTATGAAAAATAGTTGAGTAATTTTTAAAGTAAAAAAAAACATTGGATATGTTTTGAAGTGAGAAATTAAAATTTTAATACCAGAGTGAGTTAACAATGTATGAAAAATAGTTGAGTAATTTTTAAAGTAAAAAAAAACATTGGATATGTTTTGAAGTGAGAAATTAAAATTTTAATACCAGAGTGAGTTAACAATGTATGAAAAATAGTTGAGTAATTTTTAAAGTAAAAAAAAACATTGGATATGTTTTGAAGTGAGAATAATAAATTTTAATACCAGAGTGAGTTAACAATGTATGAAAAATAGTTGAGTAATTTTTAAAGTAAAAAAAAACATTGGATATGTTTTGAAGTGAGAAATTAAAATTTTAATACCAGAGTGAGTCAGCAAAGTAAGAAAATAGTTGAGTAATTTTTAAAGTAAAAAAAAACATTGGATATGTTTTGAAGTGAGAAATTAAAATTTTAATACCAGAGTGAGTCAGCAAAGTAAGAAAATAGTTGAGTAATTTTTAAAGTAAAAAAAAACATTGGATATGTTTTGAAGTGAGAAATTAAAATTTTAATACCAGAGTGAGTCAGCAAAGTAAGAAAATAGTTGAGTAATTTTTAAAGTAAAAAAAAACATTGGATATGTTTTGAAGTGAGAAATTAAAATTTTAATACCAGAGTGAGTTAACAATGTATGAAAAATAGTTGAGTAATTTTTAAAGTAAAAAAAAACATTGGATATGTTTTGAAGTGAGAAATTAAAATTTTAATACCAGAGTGAGTTAACAATGTATGAAAAATAGTTGAGTAATTTTTAAAGTAAAAAAAAACATTGGATATGTTTTGAAGTGAGAATAATAAATTTTAATACCAGAGTGAGTTAACAATGTATGAAAAATAGTTGAGTAATTTTTAAAGTAAAAAAAAACATTGGATATGTTTTGAAGTGAGAAATTAAAATTTTAATACCAGAGTGAGTTAACAATGTATGAAAAATAGTTGAGTAATTTTTAAAGTAAAAAAAAACATTGGATATGTTTTGAAGTGAGAAATTAAAATTTTAATACCAGAGTGAGTTAACAATGTATGAAAAAGAGTTGAGTAATTTTTAAAGTAAAAAAAAACATTGGATATGTTTTGAAGTGAGAAATTAAAATTTTAATACCAGAGTGAGTTAACAATGTATGAAAAATAGTTGAGTAATTTTTAAAGTAAAAAAAAACATTGGATATGTTTTGAAGTGAGAAATTAAAATTTTAATACCAGAGTGAGTCAGCAAAGTAAGAAAATAGTTGAGTAATTTTTAAAGTAAAAAAAAACATTGGATATGTTTTGAAGTGAGAAATTAAAATTTTAATACCAGAGTGAGTTAACAATGTATGAAAAAGAGTTGAGTAATTTTTAAAGTAAAAAAAAACATTGGATATGTTTTGAAGTGAGAAATTAAAATTTTAATACCAGAGTGAGTTAACAATGTATGAAAAATAGTTGAGTAATTTTTAAAGTAAAAAAAAACATTGGATATGTTTTGAAGTGAGAAATTAAAATTTTAATACCAGAGTGAGTTAACAATGTATGAAAAATAGTTGAGTAATTTTTAAAGTAAAAAAAAACATTGGATATGTTTTGAAGTGAGAAATTAAAATTTTAATACCAGAGTGAGTTAACAATGTATGAAAAATAGTTGAGTAATTTTTAAAGTAAAAAAAAACATTGGATATGTTTTGAAGTGAGAATAATAAATTTTAATACCAGAGTGAGTTAACAATGTATGAAAAATAGTTGAGTAATTTTTAAAGTAAAAAAAAACATTGGATATGTTTTGAAGTGAGAAATTAAAATTTTAATACCAGAGTGAGTCAGCAAAGTAAGAAAATAGTTGAGTAATTTTTAAAGTAAAAAAAAACATTGGATATGTTTTGAAGTGAGAAATTAAAATTTTAATACCAGAGTGAGTCAGCAAAGTAAGAAAATAGTTGAGTAATTTTTAAAGTAAAAAAAAACATTGGATATGTTTTGAAGTGAGAAATTAAAATTTTAATACCAGAGTGAGTCAGCAAAGTAAGAAAATAGTTGAGTAATTTTTAAAGTAAAAAAAAACATTGGATATGTTTTGAAGTGAGAAATTAAAATTTTAATACCAGAGTGAGTCAGCAAAGTAAGAAAATAGTTGAGTAATTTTTAAAGTAAAAAAAAACATTGGATATGTTTTGAAGTGAGAAATTAAAATTTTAATACCAGAGTGAGTTAACAATGTATGAAAAATAGTTGAGTAATTTTTAAAGTAAAAAAAAACATTGGATATGTTTTGAAGTGAGAAATTAAAATTTTAATACCAGAGTGAGTTAACAATGTATGAAAAAGAGTTGAGTAATTTTTAAAGTAAAAAAAAACATTGGATATGTTTTGAAGTGAGAAATTAAAATTTTAATACCAGAGTGAGTCAGCAAAGTAAGAAAATAGTTGAGTAATTTTTAAAGTAAAAAAAAACATTGGATATGTTTTGAAGTGAGAAATTAAAATTTTAATACCAGAGTGAGTCAGCAAAGTAAGAAAAATAGTTGAGTAATTTTTAAAGTAAAAAAAAACATTGGATATGTTTTGAAGTGAGAAATTAAAATTTTAATACCAGAGTGAGTTAACAATGTATGAAAAATAGTTGAGTAATTTTTAAAGTAAAAAAAAACATTGGATATGTTTTGAAGTGAGAAATTAAAATTTTAATACCAGAGTGAGTCAGCAAAGTAAGAAAATAGTTGAGTAATTTTTAAAGTAAAAAAAAACATTGGATATGTTTTGAAGTGAGAAATTAAAATTTTAATACCAGAGTGAGTTAACAATGTATGAAAAATAGTTGAGTAATTTTTAAAGTAAAAAAAAACATTGGATATGTTTTGAAGTGAGAAATTAAAATTTTAATACCAGAGTGAGTTAACAATGTATGAAAAATAGTTGAGTAATTTTTAAAGTAAAAAAAAACATTGGATATGTTTTGAAGTGAGAAATTAAAATTTTAATACCAGAGTGAGTTAACAATGTATGAAAAATAGTTGAGTAATTTTTAAAGTAAAAAAAAACATTGGATATGTTTTGAAGTGAGAAATTAAAATTTTAATACCAGAGTGAGTTAACAATGTATGAAAAATAGTTGAGTAATTTTTAAAGTAAAAAAAAACATTGGATATGTTTTGAAGTGAGAAATTAAAATTTTAATACCAGAGTGAGTTAACAATGTATGAAAAATAGTTGAGTAATTTTTAAAGTAAAAAAAAACATTGGATATGTTTTGAAGTGAGAAATTAAAATTTTAATACCAGAGTGAGTTAACAATGTATGAAAAATAGTTGAGTAATTTTTAAAGTAAAAAAAAACATTGGATATGTTTTGAAGTGAGAAATTAAAATTTTAATACCAGAGTGAGTTAACAATGTATGAAAAATAGTTGAGTAATTTTTAAAGTAAAAAAAAACATTGGATATGTTTTGAAGTGAGAAATTAAAATTTTAATACCAGAGTGAGTTAACAATGTATGAAAAAGAGTTGAGTAATTTTTAAAGTAAAAAAAAACATTGGATATGTTTTGAAGTGAGAAATTAAAATTTTAATACCAGAGTGAGTTAACAATGTATGAAAAATAGTTGAGTAATTTTTAAAGTAAAAAAAAACATTGGATATGTTTTGAAGTGAGAAATTAAAATTTTAATACCAGAGTGAGTCAGCAAAGTAAGAAAATAGTTGAGTAATTTTTAAAGTAAAAAAAAACATTGGATATGTTTTGAAGTGAGAAATTAAAATTTTAATACCAGAGTGAGTTAACAATGTATGAAAAATAGTTGAGTAATTTTTAAAGTAAAAAAAAACATTGGATATGTTTTGAAGTGAGAAATTAAAATTTTAATACCAGAGTGAGTTAACAATGTATGAAAAATAGTTGAGTAATTTTTAAAGTAAAAAAAAACATTGGATATGTTTTGAAGTGAGAAATTAAAATTTTAATACCAGAGTGAGTTAACAATGTATGAAAAATAGTTGAGTAATTTTTAAAGTAAAAAAAAACATTGGATATGTTTTGAAGTGAGAAATTAAAATTTTAATACCAGAGTGAGTTAACAATGTATGAAAAATAGTTGAGTAATTTTTAAAGTAAAAAAAAACATTGGATATGTTTTGAAGTGAGAAATTAAAATTTTAATACCAGAGTGAGTCAGCAAAGTAAGAAAATAGTTGAGTAATTTTTAAAGTAAAAAAAAACATTGGATATGTTTTGAAGTGAGAAATTAAAATTTTAATACCAGAGTGAGTTAACAATGTATGAAAAATAGTTGAGTAATTTTTAAAGTAAAAAAAAACATTGGATATGTTTTGAAGTGAGAAATTAAAATTTTAATACCAGAGTGAGTTAACAATGTATGAAAAATAGTTGAGTAATTTTTAAAGTAAAAAAAAACATTGGATATGTTTTGAAGTGAGAAATTAAAATTTTAATACCAGAGTGAGTCAGCAAAGTAAGAAAATAGTTGAGTAATTTTTAAAGTAAAAAAAAACATTGGATATGTTTTGAAGTGAGAAATTAAAATTTTAATACCAGAGTGAGTTAACAATGTATGAAAAATAGTTGAGTAATTTTTAAAGTAAAAAAAAACATTGGATATGTTTTGAAGTGAGAAATTAAAATTTTAATACCAGAGTGAGTTAACAATGTATGAAAAATAGTTGAGTAATTTTTAAAGTAAAAAAAAACATTGGATATGTTTTGAAGTGAGAAATTAAAATTTTAATACCAGAGTGAGTTAACAATGTATGAAAAATAGTTGAGTAATTTTTAAAGTAAAAAAAAACATTGGATATGTTTTGAAGTGAGAAATTAAAATTTTAATACCAGAGTGAGTTAACAATGTATGAAAAATAGTTGAGTAATTTTTAAAGTAAAAAAAAACATTGGATATGTTTTGAAGTGAGAAATTAAAATTTTAATACCAGAGTGAGTTAACAATGTATGAAAAATAGTTGAGTAATTTTTAAAGTAAAAAAAAACATTGGATATGTTTTGAAGTGAGAAATTAAAATTTTAATACCAGAGTGAGTCAGCAAAGTAAGAAAATAGTTGAGTAATTTTTAAAGTAAAAAAAAACATTGGATATGTTTTGAAGTGAGAAATTAAAATTTTAATACCAGAGTGAGTTAACAATGTATGAAAAATAGTTGAGTAATTTTTAAAGTAAAAAAAAACATTGGATATGTTTTGAAGTGAGAAATTAAAATTTTAATACCAGAGTGAGTTAACAATGTATGAAAAATAGTTGAGTAATTTTTAAAGTAAAAAAAAACATTGGATATGTTTTGAAGTGAGAAATTAAAATTTTAATACCAGAGTGAGTTAACAATGTATGAAAAATAGTTGAGTAATTTTTAAAGTAAAAAAAAACATTGGATATGTTTTGAAGTGAGAAATTAAAATTTTAATACCAGAGTGAGTTAACAATGTATGAAAAATAGTTGAGTAATTTTTAAAGTAAAAAAAAACATTGGATATGTTTTGAAGTGAGAAATTAAAATTTTAATACCAGAGTGAGTTAACAATGTATGAAAAATAGTTGAGTAATTTTTAAAGTAAAAAAAAACATTGGATATGTTTTGAAGTGAGAAATTAAAATTTTAATACCAGAGTGAGTTAACAATGTATGAAAAATAGTTGAGTAATTTTTAAAGTAAAAAAAAACATTGGATATGTTTTGAAGTGAGAAATTAAAATTTTAATACCAGAGTGAGTTAACAATGTATGAAAAATAGTTGAGTAATTTTTAAAGTAAAAAAAAACATTGGATATGTTTTGAAGTGAGAAATTAAAATTTTAATACCAGAGTGAGTTAACAATGTATGAAAAATAGTTGAGTAATTTTTAAAGTAAAAAAAAACATTGGATATGTTTTGAAGTGAGAAATTAAAATTTTAATACCAGAGTGAGTTAACAATGTATGAAAAATAGTTGAGTAATTTTTAAAGTAAAAAAAAACATTGGATATGTTTTGAAGTGAGAAATTAAAATTTTAATACCAGAGTGAGTTAACAATGTATGAAAAATAGTTGAGTAATTTTTAAAGTAAAAAAAAACATTGGATATGTTTTGAAGTGAGAAATTAAAATTTTAATACCAGAGTGAGTTAACAATGTATGAAAAATAGTTGAGTAATTTTTAAAGTAAAAAAAAACATTGGATATGTTTTGAAGTGAGAAATTAAAATTTTAATACCAGAGTGAGTTAACAATGTATGAAAAATAGTTGAGTAATTTTTAAAGTAAAAAAAAACATTGGATATGTTTTGAAGTGAGAAATTAAAATTTTAATACCAGAGTGAGTTAACAATGTATGAAAAATAGTTGAGTAATTTTTAAAGTAAAAAAAAACATTGGATATGTTTTGAAGTGAGAAATTAAAATTTTAATACCAGAGTGAGTCAGCAAAGTAAGAAAATAGTTGAGTAATTTTTAAAGTAAAAAAAAACATTGGATATGTTTTGAAGTGAGAAATTAAAATTTTAATACCAGAGTGAGTTAACAATGTATGAAAAATAGTTGAGTAATTTTTAAAGTAAAAAAAAACATTGGATATGTTTTGAAGTGAGAAATTAAAATTTTAATACCAGAGTGAGTTAACAATGTATGAAAAATAGTTGAGTAATTTTTAAAGTAAAAAAAAACATTGGATATGTTTTGAAGTGAGAAATTAAAATTTTAATACCAGAGTGAGTTAACAATGTATGAAAAATAGTTGAGTAATTTTTAAAGTAAAAAAAAACATTGGATATGTTTTGAAGTGAGAAATTAAAATTTTAATACCAGAGTGAGTTAACAATGTATGAAAAATAGTTGAGTAATTTTTAAAGTAAAAAAAAACATTGGATATGTTTTGAAGTGAGAAATTAAAATTTTAATACCAGAGTGAGTTAACAATGTATGAAAAATAGTTGAGTAATTTTTAAAGTAAAAAAAAACATTGGATATGTTTTGAAGTGAGAAATTAAAATTTTAATACCAGAGTGAGTTAACAATGTATGAAAAATAGTTGAGTAATTTTTAAAGTAAAAAAAAACATTGGATATGTTTTGAAGTGAGAAATTAAAATTTTAATACCAGAGTGAGTTAACAATGTATGAAAAATAGTTGAGTAATTTTTAAAGTAAAAAAAAACATTGGATATGTTTTGAAGTGAGAAATTAAAATTTTAATACCAGAGTGAGTTAACAATGTATGAAAAATAGTTGAGTAATTTTTAAAGTAAAAAAAAACATTGGATATGTTTTGAAGTGAGAAATTAAAATTTTAATACCAGAGTGAGTTAACAATGTATGAAAAATAGTTGAGTAATTTTTAAAGTAAAAAAAAACATTGGATATGTTTTGAAGTGAGAAATTAAAATTTTAATACCAGAGTGAGTTAACAATGTATGAAAAATAGTTGAGTAATTTTTAAAGTAAAAAAAAACATTGGATATGTTTTGAAGTGAGAAATTAAAATTTTAATACCAGAGTGAGTCAGCAAAGTAAGAAAATAGTTGAGTAATTTTTAAAGTAAAAAAAAACATTGGATATGTTTTGAAGTGAGAAATTAAAATTTTAATACCAGAGTGAGTTAACAATGTATGAAAAATAGTTGAGTAATTTTTAAAGTAAAAAAAAACATTGGATATGTTTTGAAGTGAGAAATTAAAATTTTAATACCAGAGTGAGTTAACAATGTATGAAAAATAGTTGAGTAATTTTTAAAGTAAAAAAAAACATTGGATATGTTTTGAAGTGAGAAATTAAAATTTTAATACCAGAGTGAGTTAACAATGTATGAAAAAGAGTTGAGTAATTTTTAAAGTAAAAAAAAACATTGGATATGTTTTGAAGTGAGAAATTAAAATTTTAATACCAGAGTGAGTTAACAATGTATGAAAAAGAGTTGAGTAATTTTTAAAGTAAAAAAAAACATTGGATATGTTTTGAAGTGAGAAATTAAAATTTTAATACCAGAGTGAGTTAACAATGTATGAAAAATAGTTGAGTAATTTTTAAAGTAAAAAAAAACATTGGATATGTTTTGAAGTGAGAAATTAAAATTTTAATACCAGAGTGAGTTAACAATGTATGAAAAATAGTTGAGTAATTTTTAAAGTAAAAAAAAACATTGGATATGTTTTGAAGTGAGAAATTAAAATTTTAATACCAGAGTGAGTTAACAATGTATGAAAAATAGTTGAGTAATTTTTAAAGTAAAAAAAAACATTGGATATGTTTTGAAGTGAGAAATTAAAATTTTAATACCAGAGTGAGTTAACAATGTATGAAAAATAGTTGAGTAATTTTTAAAGTAAAAAAAAACATTGGATATGTTTTGAAGTGAGAAATTAAAATTTTAATACCAGAGTGAGTTAACAATGTATGAAAAATAGTTGAGTAATTTTTAAAGTAAAAAAAAACATTGGATATGTTTTGAAGTGAGAAATTAAAATTTTAATACCAGAGTGAGTTAACAATGTATGAAAAATAGTTGAGTAATTTTTAAAGTAAAAAAAAACATTGGATATGTTTTGAAGTGAGAAATTAAAATTTTAATACCAGAGTGAGTTAACAATGTATGAAAAAGAGTTGAGTAATTTTTAAAGTAAAAAAAAACATTGGATATGTTTTGAAGTGAGAAATTAAAATTTTAATACCAGAGTGAGTTAACAATGTATGAAAAATAGTTGAGTAATTTTTAAAGTAAAAAAAAACATTGGATATGTTTTGAAGTGAGAAATTAAAATTTTAATACCAGAGTGAGTTAACAATGTATGAAAAATAGTTGAGTAATTTTTAAAGTAAAAAAAAACATTGGATATGTTTTGAAGTGAGAAATTAAAATTTTAATACCAGAGTGAGTTAACAATGTATGAAAAATAGTTGAGTAATTTTTAAAGTAAAAAAAAACATTGGATATGTTTTGAAGTGAGAAATTAAAATTTTAATACCAGAGTGAGTTAACAATGTATGAAAAATAGTTGAGTAATTTTTAAAGTAAAAAAAAACATTGGATATGTTTTGAAGTGAGAAATTAAAATTTTAATACCAGAGTGAGTCAGCAAAGTAAGAAAATAGTTGAGTAATTTTTAAAGTAAAAAAAAACATTGGATATGTTTTGAAGTGAGAAATTAAAATTTTAATACCAGAGTGAGTTAACAATGTATGAAAAATAGTTGAGTAATTTTTAAAGTAAAAAAAAACATTGGATATGTTTTGAAGTGAGAAATTAAAATTTTAATACCAGAGTGAGTTAACAATGTATGAAAAATAGTTGAGTAATTTTTAAAGTAAAAAAAAACATTGGATATGTTTTGAAGTGAGAAATTAAAATTTTAATACCAGAGTGAGTTAACAATGTATGAAAAATAGTTGAGTAATTTTTAAAGTAAAAAAAAACATTGGATATGTTTTGAAGTGAGAAATTAAAATTTTAATACCAGAGTGAGTTAACAATGTATGAAAAATAGTTGAGTAATTTTTAAAGTAAAAAAAAACATTGGATATGTTTTGAAGTGAGAAATTAAAATTTTAATACCAGAGTGAGTTAACAATGTATGAAAAAGAGTTGAGTAATTTTTAAAGTAAAAAAAAACATTGGATATGTTTTGAAGTGAGAAATTAAAATTTTAATACCAGAGTGAGTTAACAATGTATGAAAAATAGTTGAGTAATTTTTAAAGTAAAAAAAAACATTGGATATGTTTTGAAGTGAGAAATTAAAATTTTAATACCAGAGTGAGTTAACAATGTATGAAAAATAGTTGAGTAATTTTTAAAGTAAAAAAAAACATTGGATATGTTTTGAAGTGAGAAATTAAAATTTTAATACCAGAGTGAGTTAACAATGTATGAAAAATAGTTGAGTAATTTTTAAAGTAAAAAAAAACATTGGATATGTTTTGAAGTGAGAAATTAAAATTTTAATACCAGAGTGAGTTAACAATGTATGAAAAATAGTTGAGTAATTTTTAAAGTAAAAAAAAACATTGGATATGTTTTGAAGTGAGAAATTAAAATTTTAATACCAGAGTGAGTCAGCAAAGTAAGAAAATAGTTGAGTAATTTTTAAAGTAAAAAAAAACATTGGATATGTTTTGAAGTGAGAAATTAAAATTTTAATACCAGAGTGAGTTAACAATGTATGAAAAATAGTTGAGTAATTTTTAAAGTAAAAAAAAACATTGGATATGTTTTGAAGTGAGAAATTAAAATTTTAATACCAGAGTGAGTTAACAATGTATGAAAAATAGTTGAGTAATTTTTAAAGTAAAAAAAAACATTGGATATGTTTTGAAGTGAGAAATTAAAATTTTAATACCAGAGTGAGTCAGCAAAGTAAGAAAATAGTTGAGTAATTTTTAAAGTAAAAAAAAACATTGGATATGTTTTGAAGTGAGAAATTAAAATTTTAATACCAGAGTGAGTTAACAATGTATGAAAAATAGTTGAGTAATTTTTAAAGTAAAAAAAAACATTGGATATGTTTTGAAGTGAGAAATTAAAATTTTAATACCAGAGTGAGTTAACAATGTATGAAAAATAGTTGAGTAATTTTTAAAGTAAAAAAAAACATTATGTTTTGAAGTGAGAAATTAAAATTTTAATACCAGAGTGAGTTAACAATGTATGAAAAATAGTTGAGTAATTTTTAAAGTAAAAAAAAACATTGGATATGTTTTGAAGTGAGAAATTAAAATTTTAATACCAGAGTGAGTTAACAATGTATGAAAAATAGTTGAGTAATTTTTAAAGTAAAAAAAAACATTGGATATGTTTTGAAGTGAGAAATTAAAATTTTAATACCAGAGTGAGTTAACAATGTATGAAAAATAGTTGAGTAATTTTTAAAGTAAAAAAAAACATTGGATATGTTTTGAAGTGAGAAATTAAAATTTTAATACCAGAGTGAGTTAACAATGTATGAAAAATAGTTGAGTAATTTTTAAAGTAAAAAAAAACATTATGTTTTGAAGTGAGAAATTAAAATTTTAATACCAGAGTGAGTTAACAATGTATGAAAAATAGTTGAGTAATTTTTAAAGTAAAAAAAAACATTGGATATGTTTTGAAGTGAGAAATTAAAATTTTAATACCAGAGTGAGTTAACAATGTATGAAAAATAGTTGAGTAATTTTTAAAGTAAAAAAAAACATTATGTTTTGAAGTGAGAAATTAAAATTTTAATACCAGAGTGAGTTAACAATGTATGAAAAATAGTTGAGTAATTTTTAAAGTAAAAAAAAACATTGGATATGTTTTGAAGTGAGAAATTAAAATTTTAATACCAGAGTGAGTTAACAATGTATGAAAAATAGTTGAGTAATTTTTAAAGTAAAAAAAAACATTGGATATGTTTTGAAGTGAGAAATTAAAATTTTAATACCAGAGTGAGTTAACAATGTATGAAAAATAGTTGAGTAATTTTTAAAGTAAAAAAAAACATTATGTTTTGAAGTGAGAAATTAAAATTTTAATACCAGAGTGAGTTAACAATGTATGAAAAATAGTTGAGTAATTTTTAAAGTAAAAAAAAACATTATGTTTTGAAGTGAGAAATTAAAATTTTAATACCAGAGTGAGTTAACAATGTATGAAAAATAGTTGAGTAATTTTTAAAGTAAAAAAAAACATTGGATATGTTTTGAAGTGAGAAATTAAAATTTTAATACCAGAGTGAGTTAACAATGTATGAAAAATAGTTGAGTAATTTTTAAAGTAAAAAAAAACATTGGATATGTTTTGAAGTGAGAAATTAAAATTTTAATACCAGAGTGAGTTAACAATGTATGAAAAATAGTTGAGTAATTTTTAAAGTAAAAAAAAACATTGGATATGTTTTGAAGTGAGAAATTAAAATTTTAATACCAGAGTGAGTTAACAATGTATGAAAAATAGTTGAGTAATTTTTAAAGTAAAAAAAAACATTGGATATGTTTTGAAGTGAGAAATTAAAATTTTAATACCAGAGTGAGTTAACAATGTATGAAAAATAGTTGAGTAATTTTTAAAGTAAAAAAAAACATTGGATATGTTTTGAAGTGAGAAATTAAAATTTTAATACCAGAGTGAGTTAACAATGTATGAAAAATAGTTGAGTAATTTTTAAAGTAAAAAAAAACATTATGTTTTGAAGTGAGAAATTAAAATTTTAATACCAGAGTGAGTTAACAATGTATGAAAAATAGTTGAGTAATTTTTAAAGTAAAAAAAAACATTGGATATGTTTTGAAGTGAGAAATTAAAATTTTAATACCAGAGTGAGTTAACAATGTATGAAAAATAGTTGAGTAATTTTTAAAGTAAAAAAAAACATTGGATATGTTTTGAAGTGAGAAATTAAAATTTTAATACCAGAGTGAGTTAACAATGTATGAAAAATAGTTGAGTAATTTTTAAAGTAAAAAAAAACATTGGATATGTTTTGAAGTGAGAAATTAAAATTTTAATACCAGAGTGAGTTAACAATGTATGAAAAATAGTTGAGTAATTTTTAAAGTAAAAAAAAACATTGGATATGTTTTGAAGTGAGAAATTAAAATTTTAATACCAGAGTGAGTTAACAATGTATGAAAAATAGTTGAGTAATTTTTAAAGTAAAAAAAAACATTGGATATGTTTTGAAGTGAGAAATTAAAATTTTAATACCAGAGTGAGTTAACAATGTATGAAAAATAGTTGAGTAATTTTTAAAGTAAAAAAAAACATTATGTTTTGAAGTGAGAAATTAAAATTTTAATACCAGAGTGAGTTAACAATGTATGAAAAATAGTTGAGTAATTTTTAAAGTAAAAAAAAACATTGGATATGTTTTGAAGTGAGAAATTAAAATTTTAATACCAGAGTGAGTTAACAATGTATGAAAAATAGTTGAGTAATTTTTAAAGTAAAAAAAAACATTGGATATGTTTTGAAGTGAGAAATTAAAATTTTAATACCAGAGTGAGTTAACAATGTATGAAAAATAGTTGAGTAATTTTTAAAGTAAAAAAAAACATTGGATATGTTTTGAAGTGAGAAATTAAAATTTTAATACCAGAGTGAGTTAACAATGTATGAAAAATAGTTGAGTAATTTTTAAAGTAAAAAAAAACATTGGATATGTTTTGAAGTGAGAAATTAAAATTTTAATACCAGAGTGAGTTAACAATGTATGAAAAATAGTTGAGTAATTTTTAAAGTAAAAAAAAACATTGGATATGTTTTGAAGTGAGAAATTAAAATTTTAATACCAGAGTGAGTTAACAATGTATGAAAAATAGTTGAGTAATTTTTAAAGTAAAAAAAAACATTATGTTTTGAAGTGAGAAATTAAAATTTTAATACCAGAGTGAGTTAACAATGTATGAAAAATAGTTGAGTAATTTTTAAAGTAAAAAAAAACATTGGATATGTTTTGAAGTGAGAAATTAAAATTTTAATACCAGAGTGAGTTAACAATGTATGAAAAATAGTTGAGTAATTTTTAAAGTAAAAAAAAACATTATGTTTTGAAGTGAGAAATTAAAATTTTAATACCAGAGTGAGTTAACAATGTATGAAAAATAGTTGAGTAATTTTTAAAGTAAAAAAAAACATTGGATATGTTTTGAAGTGAGAAATTAAAATTTTAATACCAGAGTGAGTTAACAATGTATGAAAAATAGTTGAGTAATTTTTAAAGTAAAAAAAAACATTGGATATGTTTTGAAGTGAGAAATTAAAATTTTAATACCAGAGTGAGTTAACAATGTATGAAAAATAGTTGAGTAATTTTTAAAGTAAAAAAAAACATTATGTTTTGAAGTGAGAAATTAAAATTTTAATACCAGAGTGAGTTAACAATGTATGAAAAATAGTTGAGTAATTTTTAAAGTAAAAAAAAACATTATGTTTTGAAGTGAGAAATTAAAATTTTAATACCAGAGTGAGTTAACAATGTATGAAAAATAGTTGAGTAATTTTTAAAGTAAAAAAAAACATTGGATATGTTTTGAAGTGAGAAATTAAAATTTTAATACCAGAGTGAGTTAACAATGTATGAAAAATAGTTGAGTAATTTTTAAAGTAAAAAAAAACATTGGATATGTTTTGAAGTGAGAAATTAAAATTTTAATACCAGAGTGAGTTAACAATGTATGAAAAATAGTTGAGTAATTTTTAAAGTAAAAAAAAACATTGGATATGTTTTGAAGTGAGAAATTAAAATTTTAATACCAGAGTGAGTTAACAATGTATGAAAAATAGTTGAGTAATTTTTAAAGTAAAAAAAAACATTATGTTTTGAAGTGAGAAATTAAAATTTTAATACCAGAGTGAGTTAACAATGTATGAAAAATAGTTGAGTAATTTTTAAAGTAAAAAAAAACATTATGTTTTGAAGTGAGAAATTAAAATTTTAATACCAGAGTGAGTTAACAATGTATGAAAAATAGTTGAGTAATTTTTAAAGTAAAAAAAAACATTGGATATGTTTTGAAGTGAGAAATTAAAATTTTAATACCAGAGTGAGTTAACAATGTATGAAAAATAGTTGAGTAATTTTTAAAGTAAAAAAAAACATTGGATATGTTTTGAAGTGAGAAATTAAAATTTTAATACCAGAGTGAGTTAACAATGTATGAAAAATAGTTGAGTAATTTTTAAAGTAAAAAAAAACATTATGTTTTGAAGTGAGAAATTAAAATTTTAATACCAGAGTGAGTTAACAATGTATGAAAAATAGTTGAGTAATTTTTAAAGTAAAAAAAAACATTGGATATGTTTTGAAGTGAGAAATTAAAATTTTAATACCAGAGTGAGTTAACAATGTATGAAAAATAGTTGAGTAATTTTTAAAGTAAAAAAAAACATTGGATATGTTTTGAAGTGAGAAATTAAAATTTTAATACCAGAGTGAGTTAACAATGTATGAAAAATAGTTGAGTAATTTTTAAAGTAAAAAAAAACATTGGATATGTTTTGAAGTGAGAAATTAAAATTTTAATACCAGAGTGAGTTAACAATGTATGAAAAATAGTTGAGTAATTTTTAAAGTAAAAAAAAACATTGGATATGTTTTGAAGTGAGAAATTAAAATTTTAATACCAGAGTGAGTTAACAATGTATGAAAAATAGTTGAGTAATTTTTAAAGTAAAAAAAAACATTATGTTTTGAAGTGAGAAATTAAAATTTTAATACCAGAGTGAGTTAACAATGTATGAAAAATAGTTGAGTAATTTTTAAAGTAAAAAAAAACATTATGTTTTGAAGTGAGAAATTAAAATTTTAATACCAGAGTGAGTTAACAATGTATGAAAAATAGTTGAGTAATTTTTAAAGTAAAAAAAAACATTGGATATGTTTTGAAGTGAGAAATTAAAATTTTAATACCAGAGTGAGTTAACAATGTATGAAAAATAGTTGAGTAATTTTTAAAGTAAAAAAAAACATTGGATATGTTTTGAAGTGAGAAATTAAAATTTTAATACCAGAGTGAGTTAACAATGTATGAAAAATAGTTGAGTAATTTTTAAAGTAAAAAAAAACATTGGATATGTTTTGAAGTGAGAAATTAAAATTTTAATACCAGAGTGAGTTAACAATGTATGAAAAATAGTTGAGTAATTTTTAAAGTAAAAAAAAACATTGGATATGTTTTGAAGTGAGAAATTAAAATTTTAATACCAGAGTGAGTTAACAATGTATGAAAAATAGTTGAGTAATTTTTAAAGTAAAAAAAAACATTGGATATGTTTTGAAGTGAGAAATTAAAATTTTAATACCAGAGTGAGTTAACAATGTATGAAAAATAGT
>CAMPDV010005601.1:0-28826 GCA_946699065.1 Loxodes magnus | reverse complement strand
TTAGGTAATTGAAAGTAATAATAGAAAATGAGAAAGAGAGATAAGATTTCTAATATAGGTGAAGTAGAAAAGCAAGTAAAAGAGTCTGAGTTAGGTAATTGAAAGTGATAATAGAAAATGAGAAAGAGAGATAAGATTTCTAAGAAAGGTGAAGTAGAAAAGCAAGTAAAAGAGTCTGAGTTAGGTAATTGAAAGTAATAATAGAAAATGAGAAAGAGAGATAAGATTTGTGAGAAAAGTGAAGTAGAAAAGCAAGTAAAAGAGTCTGAGTTAGGTAATTGAAAGTGATAATAGAAAATGAGAAAGAGAGATAAGATTTCTAATATAGGTGAAGTAGAAAAGCAAGTAAAAGAGTCTGAGTTAGGTAATTGAAAGTAATAATAGAAAATGAGAAAGAGAGATAAGATTTGTGAGAAAAGTGAAGTAGAAAAGCAAGTAAAAGAGTCTGAGTTAGGTAATTGAAAGTGATAATAGAAAATGAGAAAGAGAGATAAGATTTCTAATAAAAGTGAAGTAGAAAAGCAAGTAAAAGAGTCTGAGTTAGGTAATTGAAAGTGATAATAGAAAATGAGAAAGAGAGATAAGATTTGTGAGAAAAGTGAAGTAGAAAAGCAAGTAAAAGAGTCTGAGTTAGGAAATTGAAAGTAATAATAGAAAATGAGAAAGAGAGATAAGATTTCTAATAAAAGTGAAGTAGAAAAGCAAGTAAAAGTGTCTGAGTTAGGTAATTGAAAGTGATAATAGAAAATGAGAAAGAGAGATAAGATTTCTAATATAGGTGAAGTAGAAAAGCAAGTAAAAGAGTCTGAGTTAGGTAATTGAAAGTAATAATAGAAAATGAGAAAGAGAGATAAGATTTGTGAGAAAAGTGAAGTAGAAAAGCAAGTAAAAGAGTCTGAGTTAGGTAATTGAAAGTGATAATAGAAAATGAGAAAGAGAGATAAGATTTCTATGAAAAGTGAAGTAGAAAAGCAAGTAAAAGAGTCTGAGTTAGGTAATTGAAAGTGATAATAGAAAATGAGAAAGAGAGATAAGATTTCTAATAAAAGTGAAGTAGAAAAGCAAGTAAAAGAGTCTGAGTTAGGTAATTGAAAGTGATAATAGAAAATGAGAAAGAGAGATAAGATTTCTAATAAAAGTGAAGTAGAAAAGCAAGTAAAAGAGTCTGAGTTAGGTAATTGAAAGTAATAATAGAAAATGAGAAAGAGAGATAAGATTTGTGAGAAAAGTGAAGTAGAAAAGCAAGTAAAAGAGTCTGAGTTAGGTAATTGAAAGTAATAATAGAAAATGAGAAAGAGAGATAAGATTTCTAAGAAAAGTGAAGTAGAAAAGCAAGTAAAAGAGTCTGAGTTAGGAAATTGAAAGTAATAATAGAAAATGAGAGAGATAAGATTTCTAACAAAAGTGAAGTAGAAAAGCAAGTAAAAGAGTCTGAGTTAGGTAATTGAAAGTGATAATAGAAAATGAGAAAGAGAGATAAGATTTCTAAGAAAGGTGAAGTAGAAAAGCAAGTAAAAGAGTCTGAGTTAGGTAATTGAAAGTGATAATAGAAAATGAGAAAGAGAGATAAGATTTCTAAGAAAGGTGAAGTAGAAAAGCAAGTAAAAGAGTCTGAGTTAGGTAATTGAAAGTGATAATAGAAAATGAGAAAGAGAGATAAGATTTCTAATAAAAGTGAAGTAGAAAAGCAAGTAAAAGAGTCTGAGTTAGGTAATTGAAAGTGATAATAGAAAATGAGAAAGAGAGATAAGATTTCTAAGAAAAGTGAAGTAGAAAAGCAAGTAAAAGAGCCTGAGTTAGGTAATTGAAAGTAATAATAGAAAATGAGAAAGAGAGATAAGATTTCTATGAAAAGTGAAGTAGAAAAGCAAGTAAAAGAGTCTGAGTTAGGTAATTGAAAGTGATAATAGAAAATGAGAAAGAGAGATAAGATTTCTAATATAGGTGAAGTAGAAAAGCAAGTAAAAGAGTCTGAGTTAGGTAATTGAAAGTGATAATAGAAAATGAGAAAGAGAGATAAGATTTCTAATAAAAGTGAAGTAGAAAAGCAAGTAAAAGAGTCTGAGTTAGGTAATTGAAAGTGATAATAGAAAATGAGAAAGAGAGATAAGATTTCTAATAAAAGTGAAGTAGAAAAGCAAGTAAAAGAGTCTGAGTTAGGTAATTGAAAGTGATAATAGAAAATGAGAGAGATAAGATTTCTAATAAAAGTGAAGTAGAAAAGCAAGTAAAAGAGTCTGAGTTAGGTAATTGAAAGTAATAATAGAAAATGAGAAAGAGAGATAAGATTTCTAATAAAGGTGAAGTAGAAAAGCAAGTAAAAGAGTCTGAGTTAGGTAATTGAAAGTGATAATAGAAAATGAGAAAGAGAGATAAGATTTCTAATAAAAGTGAAGTAGAAAAGCAAGTAAAAGAGTCTGAGTTAGGTAATTGAAAGTGATAATAGAAAATGAGAAAGAGAGATAAGATTTCTAATAAAGGTGAAGTAGAAAAGCAAGTAAAAGAGTCTGAGTTAGGTAATTGAAAGTAATAATAGAAAATGAGAAAGAGAGATAAGATTTCTATGAAAAGTGAAGTATAAAAGCAAGTAAAAGAGTCTGAGTTAGGTAATTGAAAGTAATAATAGAAAATGAGAAAGAGAGATAAGATTTCTAATATAGGTGAAGTAGAAAAGCAAGTAAAAGAGTCTGAGTTAGGTAATTGAAAGTGATAATAGAAAATGAGAAAGAGAGATAAGATTTCTATGAAAAGTGAAGTAGAAAAGCAAGTAAAAGAGTCTGAGTTAGGTAATTGAAAGTGATAATAGAAAATGAGAAAGAGAGATAAGATTTCTAATAAAAGTGAAGTAGAAAAGCAAGTAAAAGAGTCTGAGTTAGGAAATTGAAAGTAATAATAGAAAATGAGAGAGATAAGATTTCTATGAAAAGTGAAGTAGAAAAGCAAGTAAAAGAGTCTGAGTTAGGTAATTGAAAGTGATAATAGAAAATGAGAAAGAGAGATAAGATTTCTAATAAAAGTGAAGTAGAAAAGCAAGTAAAAGAGTCTGAGTTAGGTAATTGAAAGTGATAATAGAAAATGAGAAAGAGAGATAAGATTTCTAATAAAAGTGAAGTAGAAAAGCAAGTAAAAGAGTCTGAGTTAGGTAATTGAAAGTGATAATAGAAAATGAGAAAGAGAGATAAGATTTGTGAGAAAAGTGAAGTAGAAAAGCAAGTAAAAGAGTCTGAGTTAGGTAATTGAAAGTGATAATAGAAAATGAGAAAGAGAGATAAGATTTCTAATATAGGTGAAGTAGAAAAGCAAGTAAAAGAGTCTGAGTTAGGTAATTGAAAGTAATAATAGAAAATGAGAAAGAGAGATAAGATTTGTGAGAAAAGTGAAGTAGAAAAGCAAGTAAAAGAGTCTGAGTTAGGTAATTGAAAGTGATAATAGAAAATGAGAAAGAGAGATAAGATTTCTAATAAAAGTGAAGTAGAAAAGCAAGTAAAAGAGTCTGAGTTAGGTAATTGAAAGTGATAATAGAAAATGAGAAAGAGAGATAAGATTTGTGAGAAAAGTGAAGTAGAAAAGCAAGTAAAAGAGTCTGAGTTAGGAAATTGAAAGTAATAATAGAAAATGAGAAAGAGAGATAAGATTTCTAATAAAAGTGAAGTAGAAAAGCAAGTAAAAGAGTCTGAGTTAGGTAATTGAAAGTAATAATAGAAAATGAGAAAGAGAGATAAGATTTCTAATATAGGTGAAGTAGAAAAGCAAGTAAAAGAGTCTGAGTTAGGTAATTGAAAGTAATAATAGAAAATGAGAAAGAGAGATAAGATTTGTGATAAAAGTGAAGTAGAAAAGCAAGTAAAAGAGTCTGAGTTAGGTAATTGAAAGTAATAATAGAAAATGAGAAAGAGAGATAAGATTTCTATGAAAAGTGAAGTAGAAAAGCAAGTTAAAGAGTCTGAGTTAGGAAATTGAAAGTAATAATAGAAAATGAGAGAGATAAGATTTCTAATAAAAGTGAAGTAGAAAAGCAAGTAAAAGAGTCTGAGTTAGGTAATTGAAAGTGATAATAGAAAATGAGAAAGAGAGATAAGATTTCTAATAAAAGTGAAGTAGAAAAGCAAGTAAAAGAGTCTGAGTTAGGTAATTGAAAGTAATAATAGAAAATGAGAAAGAGAGATAAGATTTGTGAGAAAAGTGAAGTAGAAAAGCAAGTAAAAGAGTCTGAGTTAGGTAATTGAAAGTAATAATAGAAAATGAGAAAGAGAGATAAGATTTCTAAGAAAAGTGAAGTAGAAAAGCAAGTAAAAGAGTCTGAGTTAGGAAATTGAAAGTAATAATAGAAAATGAGAGAGATAAGATTTCTAACAAAAGTGAAGTAGAAAAGCAAGTAAAAGAGTCTGAGTTAGGTAATTGAAAGTGATAATAGAAAATGAGAAAGAGAGATAAGATTTCTAAGAAAAGTGAAGTAGAAAAGCAAGTAAAAGAGTCTGAGTTAGGTAATTGAAAGTGATAATAGAAAATGAGAAAGAGAGATAAGATTTGTGAGAAAAGTGAAGTAGAAAAGCAAGTAAAAGAGTCTGAGTTAGGTAATTGAAAGTGATAATAGAAAATGAGAAAGAGAGATAAGATTTCTAATAAAAGTGAAGTAGAAAAGCAAGTAAAAGAGTCTGAGTTAGGTAATTGAAAGTAATAATAGAAAATGAGAAAGAGAGATAAGATTTCTAATAAAAGTGAAGTAGAAAAGCAAGTAAAAGAGTCTGAGTTAGGTAATTGAAAGTGATAATAGAAAATGAGAAAGAGAGATAAGATTTGTGAGAAAAGTGAAGTAGAAAAGCAAGTAAAAGAGTCTGAGTTAGGTAATTGAAAGTGATAATAGAAAATGAGAAAGAGAGATAAGATTTCTAATATAGGTGAAGTAGAAAAGCAAGTAAAAGAGTCTGAGTTAGGTAATTGAAAGTGATAATAGAAAATGAGAAAGAGAGATAAGATGTCTAATAAAAGTGAAGTAGAAAAGCAAGTAAAAGAGTCTGAGTTAGGTAATTGAAAGTGATAATAGAAAATGAGAAAGAGAGATAAGATTTCTATGAAAAGTGAAGTAGAAAAGCAAGTAAAAGAGTCTGAGTTAGGTAATTGAAAGTGATAATAGAAAATGAGAGAGATAAGATTTCTATGAAAAGTGAAGTAGAAAAGCAAGTAAAAGAGTCTGAGTTAGGTAATTGAAAGTAATAATAGAAAATGAGAAAGAGAGATAAGATTTCTAATATAGGTGAAGTAGAAAAGCAAGTAAAAGAGTCTGAGTTAGGTAATTGAAAGTGATAATAGAAAATGAGAAAGAGAGATAAGATTTCTAATAAAAGTGAAGTAGAAAAGCAAGTAAAAGAGTCTGAGTTAGGTAATTGAAAGTGATAATAGAAAATGAGAAAGAGAGATAAGATTTCTAATATAGGTGAAGTAGAAAAGCAAGTAAAAGAGTCTGAGTTAGGTAATTGAAAGTGATAATAGAAAATGAGAAAGAGAGATAAGATTTGTGAGAAAAGTGAAGTAGAAAAGCAAGTAAAAGAGTCTGAGTTAGGAAATTGAAAGTGATAATAGAAAATGAGAAAGAGAGATAAGATTTCTAATAAAGGTGAAGTAGAAAAGCAAGTAAAAGAGTCTGAGTTAGGTAATTGAAAGTAATAATAGAAAATGAGAAAGAGAGATAAGATTTCTATGAAAAGTGAAGTAGAAAAGCAAGTAAAAGAGTCTGAGTTAGGTAATTGAAAGTAATAATAGAAAATGAGAAAGAGAGATAAGATTTGTGAGAAAAGTGAAGTAGAAAAGCAAGTAAAAGAGTCTGAGTTAGGTAATTGAAAGTGATAATAGAAAATGAGAAAGAGAGATAAGATTTCTAATAAAAGTGAAGTAGAAAAGCAAGTAAAAGAGTCTGAGTTAGGTAATTGAAAGTGATAATAGAAAATGAGAAAGAGAGATAAGATTTGTGAGAAAAGTGAAGTAGAAAAGCAAGTAAAAGAGTCTGAGTTAGGTAATTGAAAGTGATAATAGAAAATGAGAAAGAGAGATAAGATTTGTGAGAAAAGTGAAGTAGAAAAGCAAGTAAAAGAGTCTGAGTTAGGTAATTGAAAGTGATAATAGAAAATGAGAAAGAGAGTTAAGATTTCTAATAAAAGTGAAGTAGAAAAGCAAGTAAAAGAGTCTGAGTTAGGTAATTGAAAGTGATAATAGAAAATGAGAAAGAGAGATAAGATTTCTAATAAAAGTGAAGTAGAAAAGCAAGTAAAAGAGTCTGAGTTAGGTAATTGAAAGTAATAATAGAAAATGAGAAAGAGAGATAAGATTTCTAATAAAAGTGAAGTAGAAAAGCAAGTAAAAGAGTCTGAGTTAGGTAATTGAAAGTGATAATAGAAAATGAGAAAGAGAGATAAGATTTGTGAGAAAAGTGAAGTAGAAAAGCAAGTAAAAGAGTCTGAGTTAGGTAATTGAAAGTGATAATAGAAAATGAGAAAGAGAGATAAGATTTCTAATAAAAGTGAAGTAGAAAAGCAAGTAAAAGAGTCTGAGTTAGGAAATTGAAAGTAATAATAGAAAATGAGAAAGAGAGATAAGATTTCTAATAAAAGTGAAGTAGAAAAGCAAGTAAAAGTGTCTGAGTTAGGTAATTGAAAGTGATAATAGAAAATGAGAAAGAGAGATAAGATTTCTAATATAAGTGAAGTAGAAAAGCAAGTAAAAGAGTCTGAGTTAGGTAATTGAAAGTGATAATAGAAAATGAGAAAGAGAGATAAGATTTCTAATATAGGTGAAGTAGAAAAGCAAGTAAAAGAGTCTGAGTTAGGAAATTGAAAGTAATAATAGAAAATGAGAGAGATAAGATTTCTAATGAAAAGTGAAGTAGAAAAGCAAGTAAAAGAGTCTGAGTTAGGTAATTGAAAGTAATAATAGAAAATGAGAAAGAGAGATAAGATTTCTAATATAGGTGAAGTAGAAAAGCAAGTAAAAGAGTCTGAGTTAGGTAATTGAAAGTAATAATAGAAAATGAGAAAGAGAGATAAGATTTCTAATAAAAGTGAAGTAGAAAAGCAAGTAAAAGAGTCTGAGTTAGGTAATTGAAAGTGATAATAGAAAATGAGAAAGAGAGATAAGATTTCTAATATAGGTGAAGTAGAAAAGCAAGTAAAAGAGTCTGAGTTAGGTAATTGAAAGTGATAATAGAAAATGAGAAAGAGAGATAAGATTTCTAATATAAGTGAAGTAGAAAAGCAAGTAAAAGAGTCTGAGTTAGGTAATTGAAAGTGATAATAGAAAATGAGAAAGAGAGATAAGATTTCTAAGAAAGGTGAAGTAGAAAAGCAAGTAAAAGAGTCTGAGTTAGGTAATTGAAAGTGATAATAGAAAATGAGAAAGAGAGATAAGATTTCTAATATAGGTGAAGTAGAAAAGCAAGTAAAAGAGTCTGAGTTAGGTAATTGAAAGTAATAATAGAAAATGAGAAAGAGAGATAAGATTTGTGAGAAAAGTGAAGTAGAAAAGCAAGTAAAAGAGTCTGAGTTAGGTAATTGAAAGTGATAATAGAAAATGAGAAAGAGAGATAAGATTTCTAATAAAAGTGAAGTAGAAAAGCAAGTAAAAGAGTCTGAGTTAGGTAATTGAAAGTAATAATAGAAAATGAGAAAGAGAGATAAGATTTCTATGAAAAGTGAATTAGAAAAGCAAGTAAAAGAGTCTGAGTTAGGTAATTGAAAGTGATAATAGAAAATGAGAAAGAGAGATAAGATTTCTAATATAGGTGAAGTAGAAAAGCAAGTAAAAGAGTCTGAGTTAGGTAATTGAAAGTGATAATAGAAAATGAGAAAGAGAGATAAGATGTCTAATAAAAGTGAAGTAGAAAAGCAAGTAAAAGAGTCTGAGTTAGGTAATTGAAAGTGATAATAGAAAATGAGAAAGAGAGATAAGATTTCTAATAAAAGTGAAGTAGAAAAGCAAGTAAAAGAGTCTGAGTTAGGTAATTGAAAGTGATAATAGAAAATGAGAGAGATAAGATTTCTATGAAAAGTGAAGTAGAAAAGCAAGTAAAAGAGTCTGAGTTAGGTAATTGAAAGTAATAATAGAAAATGAGAAAGAGAGATAAGATTTCTAATATAGGTGAAGTAGAAAAGCAAGTAAAAGAGTCTGAGTTAGGTAATTGAAAGTGATAATAGAAAATGAGAAAGAGAGATAAGATTTCTAATAAAAGTGAAGTAGAAAAGCAAGTAAAAGAGTCTGAGTTAGGTAATTGAAAGTGATAATAGAAAATGAGAAAGAGAGATAAGATTTCTAATATAGGTGAAGTAGAAAAGCAAGTAAAAGAGTCTGAGTTAGGTAATTGAAAGTGATAATAGAAAATGAGAAAGAGAGATAAGATTTGTGAGAAAAGTGAAGTAGAAAAGCAAGTAAAAGAGTCTGAGTTAGGAAATTGAAAGTAATAATAGAAAATGAGAAAGAGAGATAAGATTTCTAATAAAAGTGAAGTAGAAAAGCAAGTAAAAGAGTCTGAGTTAGGTAATTGAAAGTGATAATAGAAAATGAGAGAGATAAGATTTCTATGAAAAGTGAATTAGAAAAGCAAGTAAAAGAGTCTGAGTTAGGTAATTGAAAGTGATAATAGAAAATGAGAAAGAGAGATAAGATTTCTAATATAGGTGAAGTAGAAAAGCAAGTAAAAGAGTCTGAGTTAGGTAATTGAAAGTAATAATAGAAAATGAGAAAGAGAGATAAGATTTCTAATATAGGTGAAGTAGAAAAGCAAGTAAAAGAGTCTGAGTTAGGTAATTGAAAGTGATAATAGAAAATGAGAAAGAGAGATAAGATTTCTAATAAAAGTGAAGTAGAAAAGCAAGTAAAAGTGTCTGAGTTAGGTAATTGAAAGTGATAATAGAAAATGAGAAAGAGAGATAAGATTTCTAATATAAGTGAAGTAGAAAAGCAAGTAAAAGAGTCTGAGTTAGGTAATTGAAAGTGATAATAGAAAATGAGAAAGAGAGATAAGATTTCTATGAAAAGTGAAGTAGAAAAGCAAGTAAAAGAGTCTGAGTTAGGCAATTGAAGTAATAATAGAAAATGAGAAAGAGAGATAAGATTTGTGAGAAAAGTGAAGTAGAAAAGCAAGTAAAAGAGTCTGAGTTAGGTAATTGAAAGTGATAATAGAAAATGAGAAAGAGAGATAAGATTTCTAATAAAAGTGAAGTAGAAAAGCAAGTAAAAGAGTCTGAGTTAGGTAATTGAAAGTGATAATAGAAAATGAGAAAGAGAGATAAGATTTGTGAGAAAAGTGAAGTAGAAAAGCAAGTAAAAGAGTCTGAGTTAGGAAATTGAAAGTAATAATAGAAAATGAGAAAGAGAGATAAGATTTCTAATAAAAGTGAAGTAGAAAAGCAAGTAAAAGTGTCTGAGTTAGGTAATTGAAAGTGATAATAGAAAATGAGAAAGAGAGATAAGATTTCTAATATAGGTGAAGTAGAAAAGCAAGTAAAAGAGTCTGAGTTAGGTAATTGAAAGTAATAATAGAAAATGAGAAAGAGAGATAAGATTTCTAAGAAAAGTGAAGTAGAAAAGCAAGTAAAAGAGTCTGAGTTAGGTAATTGAAAGTGATAATAGAAAATGAGAAAGAGAGATAAGATTTCTAATATAGGTGAAGTAGAAAAGCAAGTAAAAGAGTCTGAGTTAGGTAATTGAAAGTGATAATAGAAAATGAGAAAGAGAGATAAGATTTCTAATATAGGTGAAGTAGAAAAGCAAGTAAAAGAGTCTGAGTTAGGTAATTGAAAGTGATAATAGAAAATGAGAAAGAGAGATAAGATTTCTAATAAAAGTGAAGTAGAAAAGCAAGTAAAAGAGTCTGAGTTAGGTAATTGAAAGTAATAATAGAAAATGAGAAAGAGAGATAAGATTTCTAAGAAAAGTGAAGTAGAAAAGCAAGTAAAAGAGTCTGAGTTAGGTAATTGAAAGTAATAATAGAAAATGAGAAAGAGAGATAAGATTTCTAATATAGGGGAAGTAGAAAAGCAAGTAAAAGAGTCTGAGTTAGGTAATTGAAAGTGATAATAGAAAATGAGAAAGAGAGATAAGATTTCTAAGAAAAGTGAAGTAGAAAAGCAAGTAAAAGAGTCTGAGTTAGGTAATTGAAAGTGATAATAGAAAATGAGAAAGAGAGATAAGATTTCTAAGAAAGGTGAAGTAGAAAAGCAAGTAAAAGAGTCTGAGTTAGGTAATTGAAAGTGATAATAGAAAATGAGAAAGAGAGATAAGATTTCTAATAAAAGTGAAGTAGAAAAGCAAGTAAAAGAGTCTGAGTTAGGTAATTGAAAGTGATAATAGAAAATGAGAAAGAGAGATAAGATTTCTAAGAAAAGTGAAGTAGAAAAGCAAGTAAAAGAGTCTGAGTTAGGTAATTGAAAGTGATAATAGAAAATGAGAAAGAGAGATAAGATTTCTAATAAGTGAAGTAGAAAAGCAAGTAAAAGAGTCTGAGTTAGGTAATTGAAAGTAATAATAGAAAATGAGAAAGAGAGATAAGATTTCTAATAAAAGTGAAGTAGAAAAGCAAGTAAAAGAGTCTGAGTTAGGTAATTGAAAGTGATAATAGAAAATGAGAAAGAGAGATAAGATTTCTAGAAAAGTGAAGTAGAAAAGCAAGTAAAAGAGTCTGAGTTAGGTAATTGAAAGTGATAATAGAAAATGAGAAAGAGAGATAAGATTTCTAATAAAAGTGAAGTAGAAAAGCAAGTAAAAGAGTCTGAGTTAGGTAATTGAAAGTAATAATAGAAAATGAGAAAGAGAGATAAGATTTCTAAGAAAAGTGAAGTAGAAAAGCAAGTAAAAGAGTCTGAGTTAGGTAATTGAAAGTGATAATAGAAAATGAGAAAGAGAGATAAGATTTCTAATAAAAGTGAAGTAGAAAAGCAAGTAAAAGAGTCTGAGTTAGGTAATTGAAAGTAATAATAGAAAATGAGAAAGAGAGATAAGATTTGTGAGAAAAGTGAAGTAGAAAAGCAAGTAAAAGAGTCTGAGTTAGGTAATTGAAAGTGATAATAGAAAATGAGAAAGAGAGATAAGATTTCTAATAAAAGTGAAGTAGAAAAGCAAGTAAAAGAGTCTGAGTTAGGTAATTGAAAGTGATAATAGAAAATGAGAAAGAGAGATAAGATTTGTGAGAAAAGTGAAGTAGAAAAGCAAGTAAAAGAGTCTGAGTTAGGAAATTGAAAGTAATAATAGAAAATGAGAAAGAGAGATAAGATTTCTAATAAAAGTGAAGTAGAAAAGCAAGTAAAAGTGTCTGAGTTAGGTAATTGAAAGTGATAATAGAAAATGAGAAAGAGAGATAAGATTTCTAATATAGGTGAAGTAGAAAAGCAAGTAAAAGAGTCTGAGTTAGGTAATTGAAAGTAATAATAGAAAATGAGAAAGAGAGATAAGATTTGTAAGAAAAGTGAAGTAGAAAAGCAAGTAAAAGAGTCTGAGTTAGGTAATTGAAAGTGATAATAGAAAATGAGAAAGAGAGATAAGATTTCTAATAAAAGTGAAGTAGAAAAGCAAGTAAAAGAGTCTGAGTTAGGTAATTGAAAGTGATAATAGAAAATGAGAAAGAGAGATAAGATTTCTAATAAGTGAAGTAGAAAAGCAAGTAAAAGAGTCTGAGTTAGGTAATTGAAAGTAATAATAGAAAATGAGAAAGAGAGATAAGATTTCTAATAAAAGTGAAGTAGAAAAGCAAGTAAAAGAGTCTGAGTTAGGTAATTGAAAGTAATAATAGAAAATGAGAAAGAGAGATAAGATTTCTAAGAAAAGTGAAGTAGAAAAGCAAGTAAAAGAGTCTGAGTTAGGTAATTGAAAGTAATAATAGAAAATGAGAAAGAGAGATAAGATTTCTAATAAGTGAAGTAGAAAAGCAAGTAAAAGAGTCTGAGTTAGGTAATTGAAAGTGATAATAGAAAATGAGAAAGAGAGATAAGATTTCTAAGAAAAGTGAAGTAGAAAAGCAAGTAAAAGAGTCTGAGTTAGGTAATTGAAAGTGATAATAGAAAATGAGAAAGAGAGATAAGATTTCTAATATAGGTGAAGTAGAAAAGCAAGTAAAAGAGTCTGAGTTAGGTAATTGAAAGTGATAATAGAAAATGAGAAAGAGAGATAAGATTTCTAATAAAAGTGAAGTAGAAAAGCAAGTAAAAGAGTCTGAGTTAGGTAATTGAAAGTAATAATAGAAAATGAGAAAGAGAGATAAGATTTCTAATAAAAGTGAAGTAGAAAAGCAAGTAAAAGAGTCTGAGTTAGGTAATTGAAAGTAATAATAGAAAATGAGAAAGAGAGATAAGATTTCTAATAAAAGTGAAGTAGAAAAGCAAGTAAAAGAGTCTGAGTTAGGTAATTGAAAGTGATAATAGAAAATGAGAAAGAGAGATAAGATTTCTAATAAAAGTGAAGTAGAAAAGCAAGTAAAAGAGTCTGAGTTAGGTAATTGAAAGTGATAATAGAAAATGAGAAAGAGAGATAAGATTTCTAATAAAGGTGAAGTAGAAAAGCAAGTAAAAGAGTCTGAGTTAGGTAATTGAAAGTGATAATAGAAAATGAGAAAGAGAGATAAGATTTCTAATAAAGGTGAAGTAGAAAAGCAAGTAAAAGAGTCTGAGTTAGGTAATTGAAAGTGATAATAGAAAATGAGAAAGAGAGATAAGATTTCTAATAAAAGTGAAGTAGAAAAGCAAGTAAAAGAGTCTGAGTTAGGTAATTGAAAGTGATAATAGAAAATGAGAAAGAGAGATAAGATTTCTAATAAAAGTGAAGTAGAAAAGCAAGTAAAAGAGTCTGAGTTAGGTAATTGAAAGTAATAATAGAAAATGAGAAAGAGAGATAAGATTTCTAAGAAAAGTGAAGTAGAAAAGCAAGTAAAAGAGTCTGAGTTAGGTAATTGAAAGTGATAATAGAAAATGAGAAAGAGAGATAAGATTTCTAATAAAAGTGAAGTAGAAAAGCAAGTAAAAGAGTCTGAGTTAGGTAATTGAAAGTGATAATAGAAAATGAGAAAGAGAGATAAGATTTCTAATAAAAGTGAAGTAGAAAAGCAAGTAAAAGAGTCTGAGTTAGGTAATTGAAAGTGATAATAGAAAATGAGAAAGAGAGATAAGATTTCTAATAAAAGTGAAGTAGAAAAGCAAGTAAAAGAGTCTGAGTTAGGTAATTGAAAGTGATAATAGAAAATGAGAAAGAGAGATAAGATTTCTAATAAAAGTGAAGTAGAAAAGCAAGTAAAAGAGTCTGAGTTAGGTAATTGAAAGTAATAATAGAAAATGAGAGAGATAAGATTTCTAAGAAAAGTGAAGTAGAAAAGCAAGTAAAAGAGTCTGAGTTAGGTAATTGAAAGTGATAATAGAAAATGAGAAAGAGAGATAAGATTTCTAATAAAAGTGAAGTAGAAAAGCAAGTAAAAGAGTCTGAGTTAGGTAATTGAAAGTGATAATAGAAAATGAGAAAGAGAGATAAGATTTCTAATAAAAGTGAAGTAGAAAAGCAAGTAAAAGAGTCTGAGTTAGGTAATTGAAAGTGATAATAGAAAATGAGAAAGAGAGATAAGATTTGTGAGAAAAGTGAAGTAGAAAAGCAAGTAAAAGAGTCTGAGTTAGGTAATTGAAAGTGATAATAGAAAATGAGAAAGAGAGATAAGATTTCTAATATAGGTGAAGTAGAAAAGCAAGTAAAAGAGTCTGAGTTAGGTAATTGAAAGTAATAATAGAAAATGAGAAAGAGAGATAAGATTTCTAAGAAAAGTGAAGTAGAAAAGCAAGTAAAAGAGTCTGAGTTAGGTAATTGAAAGTGATAATAGAAAATGAGAAAGAGAGATAAGATTTCTAAGAAAAGTGAAGTAGAAAAGCAAGTAAAAGAGTCTGAGTTAGGTAATTGAAAGTGATAATAGAAAATGAGAAAGAGAGATAAGATTTCTATGAAAAGTGAAGTAGAAAAGCAAGTAAAAGAGTCTGAGTTAGGTAATTGAAAGTGATAATAGAAAATGAGAAAGAGAGATAAGATTTCTAATAAAAGTGAAGTAGAAAAGCAAGTAAAAGAGTCTGAGTTAGGTAATTGAAAGTAATAATAGAAAATGAGAAAGAGAGATAAGATTTCTAATAAAAGTGAAGTAGAAAAGCAAGTAAAAGAGTCTGAGTTAGGTAATTGAAAGTAATAATAGAAAATGAGAAAGAGAGATAAGATTTCTAATAAAAGTGAAGTAGAAAAGCAAGTAAAAGAGTCTGAGTTAGGTAATTGAAAGTGATAATAGAAAATGAGAAAGAGAGATAAGATTTCTAATAAAAGTGAAGTAGAAAAGCAAGTAAAAGAGTCTGAGTTAGGTAATTGAAAGTAATAATAGAAAATGAGAAAGAGAGATAAGATTTCTAATAAAAGTGAAGTAGAAAAGCAAGTAAAAGAGTCTGAGTTAGGTAATTGAAAGTAATAATAGAAAATGAGAAAGAGAGATAAGATTTCTAATAAAAGTGAAGTAGAAAAGCAAGTAAAAGAGTCTGAGTTAGGTAATTGAAAGTGATAATAGAAAATGAGAAAGAGAGATAAGATTTCTAAGAAAAGTGAAGTAGAAAAGCAAGTAAAAGAGTCTGAGTTAGGTAATTGAAAGTAATAATAGAAAATGAGAAAGAGAGATAAGATTTGTGAGAAAAGTGAAGTAGAAAAGCAAGTAAAAGAGTCTGAGTTAGGTAATTGAAAGTAATAATAGAAAATGAGAAAGAGAGATAAGATTTCTAATAAGTGAAGTAGAAAAGCAAGTAAAAGAGTCTGAGTTAGGTAATTGAAAGTGATAATAGAAAATGAGAAAGAGAGATAAGATTTCTAAGAAAAGTGAAGTAGAAAAGCAAGTAAAAGAGTCTGAGTTAGGTAATTGAAAGTAATAATAGAAAATGAGAAAGAGAGATAAGATTTCTAATAAAAGTGAAGTAGAAAAGCAAGTAAAAGAGTCTGAGTTAGGAAATTGAAAGTAATAATAGAAAATGAGAGAGATAAGATTTCTAAGAAAAGTGAAGTAGAAAAGCAAGTAAAAGAGTCTGAGTTAGGTAATTGAAAGTAATAATAGAAAATGAGAAAGAGAGATAAGATTTCTAATAAAAGTGAAGTAGAAAAGCAAGTAAAAGAGTCTGAGTTAGGTAATTGAAAGTAATAATAGAAAATGAGAAAGAGAGATAAGATTTCTAGAAAAGTGAAGTAGAAAAGCAAGTAAAAGAGTCTGAGTTAGGTAATTGAAAGTAATAATAGAAAATGAGAAAGAGAGATAAGATTTCTAAAAAGTGAAGTAGAAAAGCAAGTAAAAGAGTCTGAGTTAGGTAATTGAAAGTGATAATAGAAAATGAGAAAGAGAGATAAGATTTCTAATAAAAGTGAAGTAGAAAAGCAAGTAAAAGAGTCTGAGTTAGGTAATTGAAAGTGATAATAGAAAATGAGAAAGAGAGATAAGATTTCTAAGAAAAGTGAAGTAGAAAAGCAAGTAAAAGAGTCTGAGTTAGGTAATTGAAAGTGATAATAGAAAATGAGAAAGAGAGATAAGATTTGTAAGAAAAGTGAAGTAGAAAAGCAAGTAAAAGAGTCTGAGTTAGGTAATTGAAAGTAATAATAGAAAATGAGAAAGAGAGATAAGATTTCTAATAAAAGTGAAGTAGAAAAGCAAGTAAAAGAGTCTGAGTTAGGTAATTGAAAGTAATAATAGAAAATGAGAAAGAGAGATAAGATTTCTAATAAAAGTGAAGTAGAAAAGCAAGTAAAAGAGTCTGAGTTAGGTAATTGAAAGTAATAATAGAAAATGAGAAAGAGAGATAAGATTTGTGAGAAAAGTGAAGTAGAAAAGCAAGTAAAAGAGTCTGAGTTAGGTAATTGAAAGTGATAATAGAAAATGAGAAAGAGAGATAAGATTTCTAATAAAAGTGAAGTAGAAAAGCAAGTAAAAGAGTCTGAGTTAGGTAATTGAAAGTGATAATAGAAAATGAGAAAGAGAGATAAGATTTCTAATAAAAGTGAAGTAGAAAAGCAAGTAAAAGAGTCTGAGTTAGGTAATTGAAAGTGATAATAGAAAATGAGAAAGAGAGATAAGATTTCTAATAAAAGTGAAGTAGAAAAGCAAGTAAAAGAGTCTGAGTTAGGTAATTGAAAGTGATAATAGAAAATGAGAAAGAGAGATAAGATTTCTAAGAAAAGTGAAGTAGAAAAGCAAGTAAAAGAGTCTGAGTTAGGTAATTGAAAGTAATAATAGAAAATGAGAAAGAGAGATAAGATTTCTAAGAAAAGTGAAGTAGAAAAGCAAGTAAAAGAGTCTGAGTTAGGTAATTGAAAGTGATAATAGAAAATGAGAAAGAGAGATAAGATTTGTGAGAAAAGTGAAGTAGAAAAGCAAGTAAAAGAGTCTGAGTTAGGTAATTGAAAGTGATAATAGAAAATGAGAAAGAGAGATAAGATTTGTGAGAAAAGTGAAGTAGAAAAGCAAGTAAAAGAGTCTGAGTTAGGTAATTGAAAGTGATAATAGAAAATGAGAAAGAGAGATAAGATTTCTAATAAAAGTGAAGTAGAAAAGCAAGTAAAAGAGTCTGAGTTAGGTAATTGAAAGTGATAATAGAAAATGAGAAAGAGAGATAAGATTTGTAGAAAAGTGAAGTAGAAAAGCAAGTAAAAGAGTCTGAGTTAGGTAATTGAAAGTAATAATAGAAAATGAGAAAGAGAGATAAGATTTCTAAAAAGTGAAGTAGAAAAGCAAGTAAAAGAGTCTGAGTTAGGTAATTGAAAGTAATAATAGAAAATGAGAAAGAGAGATAAGATTTCTAATAAAAGTGAAGTAGAAAAGCAAGTAAAAGAGTCTGAGTTAGGTAATTGAAAGTGATAATAGAAAATGAGAAAGAGAGATAAGATTTCTAATAAAGGTGAAGTAGAAAAGCAAGTAAAAGAGTCTGAGTTAGGTAATTGAAAGTGATAATAGAAAATGAGAAAGAGAGATAAGATTTCTAATAAAAGTGAAGTAGAAAAGCAAGTAAAAGAGTCTGAGTTAGGTAATTGAAAGTAATAATAGAAAATGAGAAAGAGAGATAAGATTTGTGAATAAAAGTGAAGTAGAAAAGCAAGTAAAAGAGTCTGAGTTAGGTAATTGAAAGTGATAATAGAAAATGAGAAAGAGAGATAAGATTTCTAATATAGGTGAAGTAGAAAAGCAAGTAAAAGAGTCTGAGTTAGGAAATTGAAAGTAATAATAGAAAATGAGAGAGATAAGATTTCTAATAAAAGTGAAGTAGAAAAGCAAGTAAAAGAGTCTGAGTTAGGTAATTGAAAGTGATAATAGAAAATGAGAAAGAGAGATAAGATTTCTAAGAAAAGTGAAGTAGAAAAGCAAGTAAAAGAGTCTGAGTTAGGTAATTGAAAGTAATAATAGAAAATGAGAAAGAGAGATAAGATTTCTAAGAAAAGTGAAGTAGAAAAGCAAGTAAAAGAGTCTGAGTTAGGTAATTGAAAGTGATAATAGAAAATGAGAAAGAGAGATAAGATTTCTAATATAGGTGAAGTAGAAAAGCAAGTAAAAGAGTCTGAGTTAGGTAATTGAAAGTAATAATAGAAAATGAGAAAGAGAGATAAGATTTCTAAGAAAAGTGAAGTAGAAAAGCAAGTAAAAGAGTCTGAGTTAGGTAATTGAAAGTGATAATAGAAAATGAGAAAGAGAGATAAGATTTCTAAAAAGTGAAGTAGAAAAGCAAGTAAAAGAGTCTGAGTTAGGTAATTGAAAGTAATAATAGAAAATGAGAAAGAGAGATAAGATTTCTAATAAAAGTGAAGTAGAAAAGCAAGTAAAAGAGTCTGAGTTAGGAAATTGAAAGTGATAATAGAAAATGAGAAAGAGAGATAAGATTTCTAAGAAAAGTGAAGTAGAAAAGCAAGTAAAAGAGTCTGAGTTAGGTAATTGAAAGTGATAATAGAAAATGAGAAAGAGAGATAAGATTTCTAATAAAAGTGAAGTAGAAAAGCAAGTAAAAGAGTCTGAGTTAGGTAATTGAAAGTAATAATAGAAAATGAGAAAGAGAGATAAGATTTCTAGAAAAGTGAAGTAGAAAAGCAAGTAAAAGTAGTCTGAGTTAGGTAATTGAAAGTAATAATAGAAAATGAGAAAGAGAGATAAGATTTGTGAGAAAAGTGAAGTAGAAAAGCAAGTAAAAGAGTCTGAGTTAGGTAATTGAAAGTAATAATAGAAAATGAGAAAGAGAGATAAGATTTCTAAGAAAAGTGAAGTAGAAAAGCAAGTAAAAGAGTCTGAGTTAGGTAATTGAAAGTGATAATAGAAAATGAGAAAGAGAGATAAGATTTCTAAGAAAAGTGAAGTAGAAAAGCAAGTAAAAGAGTCTGAGTTAGGTAATTGAAAGTAATAATAGAAAATGAGAAAGAGAGATAAGATTTCTAATAAAGGTGAAGTAGAAAAGCAAGTAAAAGAGTCTGAGTTAGGTAATTGAAAGTGATAATAGAAAATGAGAAAGAGAGATAAGATTTCTAATAAAAGTGAAGTAGAAAAGCAAGTAAAAGAGTCTGAGTTAGGTAATTGAAAGTGATAATAGAAAATGAGAAAGAGAGATAAGATTTCTAATAAAGGTGAAGTAGAAAAGCAAGTAAAAGAGTCTGAGTTAGGTAATTGAAAGTAATAATAGAAAATGAGAAAGAGAGATAAGATTTCTAAGAAAAGTGAAGTAGAAAAGCAAGTAAAAGAGTCTGAGTTAGGTAATTGAAAGTGATAATAGAAAATGAGAAAGAGAGATAAGATTTCTATGAAAAGTGAAGTAGAAAAGCAAGTAAAAGAGTCTGAGTTAGGTAATTGAAAGTGATAATAGAAAATGAGAAAGAGAGATAAGATTTGTGAGAAAAGTGAAGTAGAAAAGCAAGTAAAAGAGTCTGAGTTAGGTAATTGAAAGTGATAATAGAAAATGAGAAAGAGAGATAAGATTTGTGAGAAAAGTGAAGTAGAAAAGCAAGTAAAAGAGTCTGAGTTAGGTAATTGAAAGTAATAATAGAAAATGAGAAAGAGAGATAAGATTTCTAATAAAAGTGAAGTAGAAAAGCAAGTAAAAGAGTCTGAGTTAGGTAATTGAAAGTGATAATAGAAAATGAGAAAGAGAGATAAGATTTCTAATAAAAGTGAAGTAGAAAAGCAAGTAAAAGAGTCTGAGTTAGGTAATTGAAAGTAATAATAGAAAATGAGAAAGAGAGATAAGATTTCTAATAAAAGTGAAGTAGAAAAGCAAGTAAAAGAGTCTGAGTTAGGTAATTGAAAGTGATAATAGAAAATGAGAAAGAGAGATAAGATTTCTAATAAAAGTGAAGTAGAAAAGCAAGTAAAAGAGTCTGAGTTAGGTAATTGAAAGTGATAATAGAAAATGAGAAAGAGAGATAAGATTTCTAATATAGGTGAAGTAGAAAAGCAAGTAAAAGAGTCTGAGTTAGGTAATTGAAAGTGATAATAGAAAATGAGAAAGAGAGATAAGATTTCTAATAAAAGTGAAGTAGAAAAGCAAGTAAAAGAGTCTGAGTTAGGTAATTGAAAGTGATAATAGAAAATGAGAAAGAGAGATAAGATTTCTAATGAAAAGTGAAGTAGAAAAGCAAGTAAAAGAGTCTGAGTTAGGTAATTGAAAGTGATAATAGAAAATGAGAAAGAGAGATAAGATTTCTATGAAAAGTGAAGTAGAAAAGCAAGTAAAAGAGTCTGAGTTAGGTAATTGAAAGTGATAATAGAAAATGAGAAAGAGAGATAAGATTTCTAATAAAAGTGAAGTAGAAAAGCAAGTAAAAGAGTCTGAGTTAGGTAATTGAAAGTGATAATAGAAAATGAGAAAGAGAGATAAGATTTCTAATAAAAGTGAAGTAGAAAAGCAAGTAAAAGAGTCTGAGTTAGGTAATTGAAAGTGATAATAGAAAATGAGAAAGAGAGATAAGATTTCTAATATAGGTGAAGTAGAAAAGCAAGTAAAAGAGTCTGAGTTAGGTAATTGAAAGTAATAATAGAAAATGAGAAAGAGAGATAAGATTTCTAATAAAAGTGAAGTAGAAAAGCAAGTAAAAGAGTCTGAGTTAGGTAATTGAAAGTAATAATAGAAAATGAGAAAGAGAGATAAGATTTCTAATATAGGTGAAGTAGAAAAGCAAGTAAAAGAGTCTGAGTTAGGTAATTGAAAGTGATAATAGAAAATGAGAAAGAGAGATAAGATTTCTAATAAAAGTGAAGTAGAAAAGCAAGTAAAAGAGTCTGAGTTAGGTAATTGAAAGTGATAATAGAAAATGAGAAAGAGAGATAAGATTTCTAATATAGGTGAAGTAGAAAAGCAAGTAAAAGAGTCTGAGTTAGGAAATTGAAAGTAATAATAGAAAATGAGAGAGATAAGATTTCTAATAAAAGTGAAGTAGAAAAGCAAGTAAAAGAGTCTGAGTTAGGTAATTGAAAGTAATAATAGAAAATGAGAAAGAGAGATAAGATTTCTAATAAAAGTGAAGTAGAAAAGCAAGTAAAAGAGTCTGAGTTAGGTAATTGAAAGTGATAATAGAAAATGAGAAAGAGAGATAAGATTTCTAATAAAAGTGAAGTAGAAAAGCAAGTAAAAGAGTCTGAGTTAGGTAATTGAAAGTAATAATAGAAAATGAGAAAGAGAGATAAGATTTCTAATGAAAGGTGAAGTAGAAAAGCAAGTAAAAGAGTCTGAGTTAGGTAATTGAAAGTGATAATAGAAAATGAGAAAGAGAGATAAGATTTCTAAGAAAAGTGAAGTAGAAAAGCAAGTAAAAGAGTCTGAGTTAGGTAATTGAAAGTGATAATAGAAAATGAGAAAGAGAGATAAGATTTCTAATATAGGTGAAGTAGAAAAGCAAGTAAAAGAGTCTGAGTTAGGTAATTGAAAGTAATAATAGAAAATGAGAAAGAGAGATAAGATTTCTAAGAAAAGTGAAGTAGAAAAGCAAGTAAAAGAGTCTGAGTTAGGTAATTGAAAGTGATAATAGAAAATGAGAAAGAGAGATAAGATTTCTAATAAAAGTGAAGTAGAAAAGCAAGTAAAAGAGTCTGAGTTAGGTAATTGAAAGTGATAATAGAAAATGAGAAAGAGAGATAAGATTTCTAAGAAAAGTGAAGTAGAAAAGCAAGTAAAAGAGTCTGAGTTAGGTAATTGAAAGTAATAATAGAAAATGAGAAAGAGAGATAAGATTTCTAATAAAAGTGAAGTAGAAAAGCAAGTAAAAGAGTCTGAGTTAGGTAATTGAAAGTAATAATAGAAAATGAGAAAGAGAGATAAGATTTCTAGAAAAGTGAAGTAGAAAAGCAAGTAAAAGAGTCTGAGTTAGGTAATTGAAAGTGATAATAGAAAATGAGAAAGAGAGATAAGATTTCTAATAAAAGTGAAGTAGAAAAGCAAGTAAAAGAGTCTGAGTTAGGTAATTGAAAGTGATAATAGAAAATGAGAAAGAGAGATAAGATTTCTAATAAAAGTGAAGTAGAAAAGCAAGTAAAAGAGTCTGAGTTAGGTAATTGAAAGTGATAATAGAAAATGAGAAAGAGAGATAAGATTTCTAATAAAAGTGAAGTAGAAAAGCAAGTAAAAGAGTCTGAGTTAGGTAATTGAAAGTGATAATAGAAAATGAGAAAGAGAGATAAGATTTCTAATAAAAGTGAAGTAGAAAAGCAAGTAAAAGAGTCTGAGTTAGGTAATTGAAAGTGATAATAGAAAATGAGAAAGAGAGATAAGATTTCTATGAAAAGTGAAGTAGAAAAGCAAGTAAAAGAGTCTGAGTTAGGTAATTGAAAGTAATAATAGAAAATGAGAAAGAGAGATAAGATTTCTAATAAAAGTGAAGTAGAAAAGCAAGTAAAAGAGTCTGAGTTAGGTAATTGAAAGTAATAATAGAAAATGAGAGAGATAAGATTTCTAAGAAAAGTGAAGTAGAAAAGCAAGTAAAAGAGTCTGAGTTAGGTAATTGAAAGTAATAATAGAAAATGAGAAAGAGAGATAAGATTTCTAATAAAGTGAAGTAGAAAAGCAAGTAAAAGAGTCTGAGTTAGGTAATTGAAAGTAATAATAGAAAATGAGAAAGAGAGATAAGATTTCTAATAAAAGTGAAGTAGAAAAGCAAGTAAAAGAGTCTGAGTTAGGTAATTGAAAGTGATAATAGAAAATGAGAAAGAGAGATAAGATTTCTAATAAAAGTGAAGTAGAAAAGCAAGTAAAAGAGTCTGAGTTAGGTAATTGAAAGTGATAATAGAAAATGAGAAAGAGAGATAAGATTTCTAATATAGGTGAAGTAGAAAAGCAAGTAAAAGAGTCTGAGTTAGGAAATTGAAAGTAATAATAGAAAATGAGAGAGATAAGATTTCTAATAAAAGTGAAGTAGAAAAGCAAGTAAAAGAGTCTGAGTTAGGTAATTGAAAGTGATAATAGAAAATGAGAAAGAGAGATAAGATTTCTAATATAGGTGAAGTAGAAAAGCAAGTAAAAGAGTCTGAGTTAGGTAATTGAAAGTGATAATAGAAAATGAGAAAGAGAGATAAGATTTCTAATAAAAGTGAAGTAGAAAAGCAAGTAAAAGAGTCTGAGTTAGGTAATTGAAAGTAATAATAGAAAATGAGAAAGAGAGATAAGATTTCTAATAAAAGTGAAGTAGAAAAGCAAGTAAAAGAGTCTGAGTTAGGTAATTGAAAGTGATAATAGAAAATGAGAAAGAGAGATAAGATTTGTGAGAAAAGTGAAGTAGAAAAGCAAGTAAAAGTAGTCTGAGTTAGGCAATTGAAGTAATAATAGAAAATGAGAAAGAGAGATAAGATTTGTGAGAAAAGTGAAGTAGAAAAGCAAGTAAAAGAGTCTGAGTTAGGTAATTGAAAGTAATAATAGAAAATGAGAAAGAGAGATAAGATTTCTAATAAAAGTGAAGTAGAAAAGCAAGTAAAAGAGTCTGAGTTAGGTAATTGAAAGTGATAATAGAAAATGAGAAAGAGAGATAAGATTTCTAATAAAGTGAAGTAGAAAAGCAAGTAAAAGAGTCTGAGTTAGGTAATTGAAAGTAATAATAGAAAATGAGAAAGAGAGATAAGATTTCTAATAAAGGTGAAGTATAAAAGCAAGTAAAAGAGTCTGAGTTAGGTAATTGAAAGTGATAATAGAAAATGAGAAAGAGAGATAAGATTTCTAATATAGGTGAAGTAGAAAAGCAAGTAAAAGAGTCTGAGTTAGGTAATTGAAAGTGATAATAGAAAATGAGAAAGAGAGATAAGATTTCTAATATAGGTGAAGTAGAAAAGCAAGTAAAAGAGTCTGAGTTAGGAAATTGAAAGTAATAATAGAAAATGAGAGAGATAAGATTTCTAAGAAAAGTGAAGTAGAAAAGCAAGTAAAAGAGTCTGAGTTAGGAAATTGAAAGTGATAATAGAAAATGAGAAAGAGAGATAAGATTTCTATGAAAAGTGAAGTAGAAAAGCAAGTAAAAGAGTCTGAGTTAGGTAATTGAAAGTGATAATAGAAAATGAGAAAGAGAGATAAGATTTCTAATAAAAGTGAAGTAGAAAAGCAAGTAAAAGAGTCTGAGTTAGGTAATTGAAAGTGATAATAGAAAATGAGAAAGAGAGATAAGATTTCTAAGAAAAGTGAAGTAGAAAAGCAAGTAAAAGAGTCTGAGTTAGGTAATTGAAAGTAATAATAGAAAATGAGAAAGAGAGATAAGATTTCTATGAAAAGTGAAGTAGAAAAGCAAGTAAAAGAGTCTGAGTTAGGTAATTGAAAGTGATAATAGAAAATGAGAAAGAGAGATAAGATTTCTAATATAGGTGAAGTAGAAAAGCAAGTAAAAGAGTCTGAGTTAGGTAATTGAAAGTAATAATAGAAAATGAGAAAGAGAGATAAGATTTCTAAGAAAAGTGAAGTAGAAAAGCAAGTAAAAGAGTCTGAGTTAGGTAATTGAAAGTGATAATAGAAAATGAGAAAGAGAGATAAGATTTCTAATATAGGTGAAGTAGAAAAGCAAGTAAAAGAGTCTGAGTTAGGTAATTGAAAGTGATAATAGAAAATGAGAAAGAGAGATAAGATTTCTAAGAAAAGTGAAGTAGAAAAGCAAGTAAAAGAGTCTGAGTTAGGTAATTGAAAGTGATAATAGAAAATGAGAAAGAGAGATAAGATTTCTAATAAAGGTGAAGTAGAAAAGCAAGTAAAAGAGTCTGAGTTAGGTAATTGAAAGTGATAATAGAAAATGAGAAAGAGAGATAAGATTTCTAATATAGGTGAAGTAGAAAAGCAAGTAAAAGAGTCTGAGTTAGGTAATTGAAAGTAATAATAGAAAATGAGAAAGAGAGATAAGATTTCTAATAAAAGTGAAGTAGAAAAGCAAGTAAAAGAGTCTGAGTTAGGTAATTGAAAGTAATAATAGAAAATGAGAAAGAGAGATAAGATTTCTAATATAGGTGAAGTAGAAAAGCAAGTAAAAGAGTCTGAGTTAGGAAATTGAAAGTAATAATAGAAAATGAGAAAGAGAGATAAGATTTCTAATAAAAGTGAAGTAGAAAAGCAAGTAAAAGAGTCTGAGTTAGGTAATTGAAAGTGATAATAGAAAATGAGAAAGAGAGATAAGATTTCTAATAAAAGTGAAGTAGAAAAGCAAGTAAAAGAGTCTGAGTTAGGTAATTGAAAGTGATAATAGAAAATGAGAAAGATAAGATTTCTAAGAAAAGTGAAGTAGAAAAGCAAGTAAAAGAGTCTGAGTTAGGTAATTGAAAGTAATAATAGAAAATGAGAAAGAGAGATAAGATTTCTAAGAAAAGTGAAGTAGAAAAGCAAGTAAAAGAGTCTGAGTTAGGTAATTGAAAGTAATAATAGAAAATGAGAAAGAGAGATAAGATTTCTAAGAAAAGTGAAGTAGAAAAGCAAGTAAAAGAGTCTGAGTTAGGTAATTGAAAGTAATAATAGAAAATGAGAAAGAGAGATAAGATTTCTAAGAAAAGTGAAGTAGAAAAGCAAGTAAAAGAGTCTGAGTTAGGTAATTGAAAGTAATAATAGAAAATGAGAAAGAGAGATAAGATTTCTAAGAAAAGTGAAGTAGAAAAGCAAGTAAAAGAGTCTGAGTTAGGTAATTGAAGTAATAATAGAAAATGAGAAAGAGAGATAAGATTTGTGAGAAAAGTGAAGTAGAAAAGCAAGTAAAGTAGAGTCTGAGTTAGGTAATTTGAAAAAGTGAAGTAATAGAAAATGAGAAAATAGAGAGATAAGATTTCTAATAAAAGTGAAGTAGAAAAGCAAGTAAAAGAGTCTGAGTTAGGTAATTGAAAGTGATAATAGAAAATGAGAAAGAGAGATAAGATTTCTAATAAAAGTGAAGTAGAAAAGCAAGTAAAAGTAGTCTGAGTTAGGTAATTGAAAGTAATAATAGAAAATGAGAAAGAGAGATAAGATTTCTAATAAAAGTGAAGTAGAAAAGCAAGTAAAAGAGTCTGAGTTAGGTAATTGAAAGTAATAATAGAAAATGAGAAAGAGAGATAAGATTTGTGAGAAAAGTGAAGTAGAAAAGCAAGTAAAGAGTCTGAGTTAGGTAATTGAAAGTGATAATAGAAAATGAGAAAGAGAGATAAGATTTCTATGAAAAGTGAAGTAGAAAAGCAAGTAAAAGAGTCTGAGTTAGGTAATTGAAAGTGATAATAGAAAATGAGAAAGAGAGATAAGATTTCTAATAAAAGTGAAGTAGAAAAGCAAGTAAAAGAGTCTGAGTTAGGTAATTGAAAGTGATAATAGAAAATGAGAGAGATAAGATTTCTAAGAAAAGTGAAGTAGAAAAGCAAGTAAAAGAGTCTGAGTTAGGTAATTGAAAGTGATAATAGAAAATGAGAAAGAGAGATAAGATTTCTAATATAGGTGAAGTAGAAAAGCAAGTAAAAGAGTCTGAGTTAGGTAATTGAAAGTGATAATAGAAAATGAGAAAGAGAGATAAGATTTCTAATAAAAGTGAAGTAGAAAAGCAAGTAAAAGAGTCTGAGTTAGGTAATTGAAAGTAATAATAGAAAATGAGAAAGAGAGATAAGATTTCTAATATAGGTGAAGTAGAAAAGCAAGTAAAAGAGTCTGAGTTAGGTAATTGAAAGTGATAATAGAAAATGAGAAAGAGAGATAAGATTTGTGAGAAAAGTGAAGTAGAAAAGCAAGTAAAAGAGTCTGAGTTAGGCAATTGAAAGTAATAATAGAAAATGAGAAAGAGAGATAAGATTTCTAAGAAAAGTGAAGTAGAAAAGCAAGTAAAAGAGTCTGAGTTAGGTAATTGAAAGTGATAATAGAAAATGAGAAAGAGAGATAAGATTTCTAATAAAAGTGAAGTAGAAAAGCAAGTAAAAGAGTCTGAGTTAGGTAATTGAAAGTGATAATAGAAAATGAGAAAGAGAGATAAGATTTCTAATAAAAGTGAAGTAGAAAAGCAAGTAAAAGAGTCTGAGTTAGGTAATTGAAAGTAATAATAGAAAATGAGAAAGAGAGATAAGATTTCTAATATAGGTGAAGTATAAAAGCAAGTAAAAGAGTCTGAGTTAGGTAATTGAAAGTGATAATAGAAAATGAGAAAGAGAGATAAGATTTCTAATATAGGTGAAGTAGAAAAGCAAGTAAAAGAGTCTGAGTTAGGTAATTGAAAGTAATAATAGAAAATGAGAAAGAGAGATAAGATTTCTAATAAAAGTGAAGTAGAAAAGCAAGTAAAAGAGTCTGAGTTAGGTAATTGAAAGTAATAATAGAAAATGAGAAAGAGAGATAAGATTTCTAATATAAGTGAAGTAGAAAAGCAAGTAAAAGAGTCTGAGTTAGGTAATTGAAAGTGATAATAGAAAATGAGAAAGAGAGATAAGATTTCTATGAAAAAGTGAAGTAGAAAAGCAAGTAAAAGTAGTCTGAGTTAGGCAATTGAAGTAATAATAGAAAATGAGAAAGAGAGATAAGATTTCTAAGAAAAGTGAAGTAGAAAAGCAAGTAAAAGAGTCTGAGTTAGGTAATTGAAAGTGATAATAGAAAATGAGAAAGAGAGATAAGATTTCTAATATAGGTGAAGTAGAAAAGCAAGTAAAAGAGTCTGAGTTAGGTAATTGAAAGTGATAATAGAAAATGAGAAAGAGAGATAAGATTTCTAATAAAAGTGAAGTAGAAAAGCAAGTAAAAGAGTCTGAGTTAGGTAATTGAAAGTGATAATAGAAAATGAGAAAGAGAGATAAGATTTCTAATATAGGTGAAGTAGAAAAGCAAGTAAAAGAGTCTGAGTTAGGTAATTGAAAGTGATAATAGAAAATGAGAAAGAGAGATAAGATTTCTAATAAAAGTGAAGTAGAAAAGCAAGTAAAAGAGTCTGAGTTAGGTAATTGAAAGTGATAATAGAAAATGAGAAAGAGAGATAAGATTTCTAATATAGGTGAAGTAGAAAAGCAAGTAAAAGAGTCTGAGTTAGGAAATTGAAAGTAATAATAGAAAATGAGAAAGAGATAAGATTTCTAAGAAAAGTGAAGTAGAAAAGCAAGTAAAAGAGTCTGAGTTAGGTAATTGAAAGTGATAATAGAAAATGAGAAAGAGAGATAAGATTTCTAATAAAAGTGAAGTAGAAAAAGCAAGTAAAAGAGTCTGAGTTAGGTAATTGAAAGTGATAATAGAAAATGAGAAAGAGAGATAAGATTTCTATGAAAAGTGAAGTAGAAAAGCAAGTAAAAGAGTCTGAGTTAGGTAATTGAAAGTGATAATAGAAAATGAGAAAGAGAGATAAGATTTCTAATAAAAGTGAAGTAGAAAAGCAAGTAAAAGAGTCTGAGTTAGGTAATTGAAAGTAATAATAGAAAATGAGAAAGAGAGATAAGATTTCTAATAAAAGTGAAGTAGAAAAGCAAGTAAAAGAGTCTGAGTTAGGTAATTGAAAGTGATAATAGAAAATGAGAAAGAGAGATAAGATTTCTAATATAGGTGAAGTAGAAAAGCAAGTAAAAGAGTCTGAGTTAGGTAATTGAAAGTGATAATAGAAAATGAGAAAGAGAGATAAGATTTCTAGAAAAGTGAAGTAGAAAAGCAAGTAAAAGAGTCTGAGTTAGGTAATTGAAAGTAATAATAGAAAATGAGAAAGAGAGATAAGATTTCTAATAAGTGAAGTAGAAAAGCAAGTAAAAGAGTCTGAGTTAGGTAATTGAAAGTGATAATAGAAAATGAGAAAGAGAGATAAGATTTCTAATAAAAGTGAAGTAGAAAAGCAAGTAAAAGAGTCTGAGTTAGGTAATTGAAAGTGATAATAGAAAATGAGAAAGAGAGATAAGATTTCTAATATAGGTGAAGTAGAAAAGCAAGTAAAAGAGTCTGAGTTAGGTAATTGAAAGTGATAATAGAAAATGAGAAAGAGAGATAAGATTTCTAATATAGGTGAAGTAGAAAAGCAAGTAAAAGAGTCTGAGTTAGGTAATTGAAAGTGATAATAGAAAATGAGAAAGAGAGATAAGATTTCTAATAAAAGTGAAGTAGAAAAGCAAGTAAAAGAGTCTGAGTTAGGTAATTGAAAGTGATAATAGAAAATGAGAAAGAGAGATAAGATTTCTAATATAAGTGAAGTAGAAAAGCAAGTAAAAGAGTCTGAGTTAGGTAATTGAAAGTGATAATAGAAAATGAGAAAGAGAGATAAGATTTCTATGAAAAGTGAAGTAGAAAAGCAAGTAAAAGAGTCTGAGTTAGGTAATTGAAAGTGATAATAGAAAATGAGAAAGAGAGATAAGATTTGTAATAAAAGTGAAGTAGAAAAGCAAGTAAAAGAGTCTGAGTTAGGTAATTGAAAGTGAT
>CAMPDV010005600.1:0-29982 GCA_946699065.1 Loxodes magnus | reverse complement strand
AAAACATATCAAAAACAATGTTTTTTTTTACTTTAAAAATTACACAACTATTTTTCATACATTGTTAACTCACTCTGGTATTAAAATTTCGTATTCTCACTTCAAAACATCTATAAAACAATGTTTTTTTTACTTTAAAAATTACACAACTATTTTTCATACATTGTTAACTCACTCTGGTATTAAAATTTCGTATTCTCACTTCAAAACATATCAAAAACAATGTTTTTTTTTACTTTAAAAATTACACAACTCTTTTTCATACATTGTTAACTCACTCTGGTATTAAAATTCGTATTCTCACTTCAAAACATATCAAAAACAATGTTTTTTTTACTTTAAAAATTACACAACTATTTTTCATACATTGTTAACTCACTCTGGTATTAAAATTTCGTATTCTCACTTCAAAACATATCATAAAACAATGTTTTTTTTTACTTTAAAAATTACACAAATATTTTTCATACATTGTTAACTCACTCTGGTATTAAAATTTCGTATTCTCACTTCAAAAACATCTATAAAACAATGTTTTTTTTTACTTTAAAAATTACACAACTATTTTTCATACATTGTTAACTCACTCTGGTATTAAAATTTCGTATTCTCACTTCAAAACATATCAAAAACAATGTTTTTTTTTACTTTAAAAATTACACAACTATTTTTCATACATTGTTAACTCACTCTGGTATTAAAATTTCGTATTCTCACTTCAAAACATCTATAAAACAATGTTTTTTTTTACTTTAAAAATTACACAACTATTTTTCATACATTGTTAACTCACTCTGGTATTAAAATTTCGTATTCTCACTTCAAAACATCTATAAAACAATGTTTTTTTTTACTTTAAAAATTACACAACTATTTTTCATACATTGTTAACTCACTCTGGTATTAAAATTTCGTATTCTCACTTCAAAACATCTATAAAACAATGTTTTTTTTTACTTTAAAAATTACACAACTATTTTTCATACATTGTTAACTCACTCTGGTATTAAAATTTCGTATTCTCACTTCAAAACATCTATAAAACAATGTTTTTTTTTACTTTAAAAATTACACAACTATTTTTCATACATTGTTAACTCACTCTGGTATTAAAATTTCGTATTCTCACTCCAAAACATCTATAAAACAATGTTTTTTTTTACTTTAAAAATTACACAACTATTTTTCATACATTGTTAACTCACTCTGGTATTAAAATTTCGTATTCTCACTTCAAAAACATCTATAAAACAATGTTTTTTTTTACTTTAAAAATTACACAACTATTTTTCATACATTGTTAACTCACTCTGGTATTAAAATTTCGTATTCTCACTTCAAAACATATCAAAAACAATGTTTTTTTTTACTTTAAAAATTACACAACTATTTTTCATACATTGTTAACTCACTCTGGTATTAAAATTTCGTATTCTCACTCCAAAACATCTATAAAACAATGTTTTTTTTTACTTTAAAAATTACACAACTATTTTTCATACATTGTTAACTCACTCTGGTATTAAAATTTCGTATTCTCACTTCAAAAACATCTATAAAACAATGTTTTTTTTTACTTTAAAAATTACACAACTATTTTTCATACATTGTTAACTCACTCTGGTATTAAAATTTCGTATTCTCACTTCAAAACATATCAAAAACAATGTTTTTTTTTACTTTAAAAATTACACAACTATTTTTCATACATTGTTAACTCACTCTGGTATTAAAATTTCGTATTCTCACTTCAAAACATCTATAAAACAATGTTTTTTTTTACTTTAAAAATTACACAACTATTTTTCATACATTGTTAACTCACTCTGGTATTAAAATTTCGTATTCTCACTTCAAAACATCTATAAAACAATGTTTTTTTTTACTTTAAAAATTACACAACTATTTTTCATACATTGTTAACTCACTCTGGTATTAAAATTTCGTATTCTCACTTCAAAACATATCAAAAACAATGTTTTTTTTTACTTTAAAAATTACACAACTATTTTTCATACATTGTTAACTCACTCTGGTATTAAAATTTCGTATTCTCACTCCAAAACATCTATAAAACAATGTTTTTTTTTACTTTAAAAATTACACAACTATTTTTCATACATTGTTAACTCACTCTGGTATTAAAATTTCGTATTCTCACTTCAAAACATATCAAAAACAATGTTTTTTTTTACTTTAAAAATTACACAACTATTTTTCATACATTGTTAACTCACTCTGGTATTAAAATTTCGTATTCTCACTTCAAAACATCTATAAAACAATGTTTTTTTTTACTTTAAAAATTACACAACTATTTTTCATACATTGTTAACTCACTCTGGTATTAAAATTTCGTATTCTCACTTCAAAACATCTATAAAACAATGTTTTTTTTTACTTTAAAAATTACACAACTATTTTTCATACATTGTTAACTCACTCTGGTATTAAAATTTCGTATTCTCACTTCAAAACATCTATAAAACAATGTTTTTTTTTACTTTAAAAATTACACAACTATTTTTCATACATTGTTAACTCACTCTGGTATTAAAATTTCGTATTCTCACTTCAAAACATCTATAAAACAATGTTTTTTTTTACTTTAAAAATTACACAACTATTTTTCATACATTGTTAACTCACTCTGGTATTAAAATTTCGTATTCTCACTTCAAAACATCTATAAAACAATGTTTTTTTTTACTTTAAAAATTACACAACTATTTTTCATACATTGTTAACTCACTCTGGTATTAAAATTTCGTATTCTCACTTCAAAACATATCAAAAACAATGTTTTTTTTTACTTTAAAAATTACACAACTCTTTTTCATACATTGTTAACTCACTCTGGTATTAAAATTTCGTATTCTCACTTCAAAACATCTATAAAACAATGTTTTTTTTTACTTTAGAAATTACACAACTATTTTTCATACATTGTTAACTCACTCTGGTATTAAAATTTCGTATTCTCACTTCAAAACATATCAAAAACAATGTTTTTTTTTACTTTAAAAATTACACAACTCTTTTTCATACATTGTTAACTCACTCTGGTATTAAAATTTCGTATTCTCACTTCAAAACATCTATAAAACAATGTTTTTTTTTACTTTAAAAATTACACAACTATTTTTCATACATTGTTAACTCACTCTGGTATTAAAATTTCGTATTCTCACTTCAAAACATCTATAAAACAATGTTTTTTTTTACTTTAAAAATTACACAACTATTTTTCATACATTGTTAACTCACTCTGGTATTAAAATTTCGTATTCTCACTTCAAAACATCTATAAAACAATGTTTTTTTTTACTTTAAAAATTACACAACTATTTTTCATACATTGTTAACTCACTCTGGTATTAAAATTTCGTATTCTCACTTCAAAACATCTATAAAACAATGTTTTTTTTTACTTTAAAAATTACACAACTATTTTTCATACATTGTTAACTCACTCTGGTATTAAAATTTCGTATTCTCACTTCAAAAACATCTATAAAACAATGTTTTTTTTTACTTTAAAAATTACACAACTATTTTTCATACATTGTTAACTCACTCTGGTATTAAAATTTCGTATTCTCACTTCAAAACATCTATAAAACAATGTTTTTTTTTACTTTAAAAATTACACAACTATTTTTCATACATTGTTAACTCACTCTGGTATTAAAATTTCGTATTCTCACTTCAAAAACATCTATAAAACAATGTTTTTTTTTACTTTAAAAATTACACAACTATTTTTCATACATTGTTAACTCACTCTGGTATTAAAATTTCGTATTCTCACTTCAAAACATATCAAAAACAATGTTTTTTTTTACTTTAAAAATTACACAAATATTTTTCATACATTGTTAACTCACTCTGGTATTAAAATTTCGTATTCTCACTTCAAAAACATCTATAAAACAATGTTTTTTTTTACTTTAAAAATTACACAACTATTTTTCATACATTGTTAACTCACTCTGGTATTAAAATTTCGTATTCTCACTTCAAAACATATCAAAAACAATGTTTTTTTTTACTTTAAAAATTACACAACTATTTTTCATACATTGTTAACTCACTCTGGTATTAAAATTTCGTATTCTCACTTCAAAACATCTATAAAACAATGTTTTTTTTTACTTTAAAAATTACACAACTATTTTTCATACATTGTTAACTCACTCTGGTATTAAAATTTCGTATTCTCACTTCAAAACATCTATAAAACAATGTTTTTTTTTACTTTAAAAATTACACAACTATTTTTCATACATTGTTAACTCACTCTGGTATTAAAATTTCGTATTCTCACTTCAAAACATATCAAAAACAATGTTTTTTTTTACTTTAAAAATTACACAACTATTTTTCATACATTGTTAACTCACTCTGGTATTAAAATTTCGTATTCTCACTTCAAAACATATCAAAAACAATGTTTTTTTTTACTTTAAAAATTACACAACTATTTTTCATACATTGTTAACTCACTCTGGTATTAAAATTTCGTATTCTCACTTCAAAACATCTATAAAACAATGTTTTTTTTTACTTTAAAAATTACACAACTATTTTTCATACATTGTTAACTCACTCTGGTATTAAAATTTCGTATTCTCACTTCAAAACATATCAAAAACAATGTTTTTTTTTACTTTAAAAATTACACAACTATTTTTCATACATTGTTAACTCACTCTGGTATTAAAATTTCGTATTCTCACTTCAAAACATCTATAAAACAATGTTTTTTTTTACTTTAAAAATTACACAACTATTTTTCATACATTGTTAACTCACTCTGGTATTAAAATTTCGTATTCTCACTCCAAAACATCTATAAAACAATGTTTTTTTTTACTTTAAAAATTACACAACTATTTTTCATACATTGTTAACTCACTCTGGTATTAAAATTTCGTATTCTCACTTCAAAAACATCTATAAAACAATGTTTTTTTTTACTTTAAAAATTACACAACTATTTTTCATACATTGTTAACTCACTCTGGTATTAAAATTTCGTATTCTCACTTCAAAACATATCAAAAACAATGTTTTTTTTTACTTTAAAAATTACACAACTATTTTTCATACATTGTTAACTCACTCTGGTATTAAAATTTCGTATTCTCACTTCAAAACATATCAAAAACAATGTTTTTTTTTACTTTAAAAATTACACAACTATTTTTCATACATTGTTAACTCACTCTGGTATTAAAATTTCGTATTCTCACTTCAAAACATATCAAAAACAATGTTTTTTTTTACTTTAAAAATTACACAACTATTTTTCATACATTGTTAACTCACTCTGGTATTAAAATTTCGTATTCTCACTCCAAAACATCTATAAAACAATGTTTTTTTTTACTTTAAAAATTACACAACTATTTTTCATACATTGTTAACTCACTCTGGTATTAAAATTTCGTATTCTCACTTCAAAACATCTATAAAACAATGTTTTTTTTTACTTTAAAAATTACACAACTATTTTTCATACATTGTTAACTCACTCTGGTATTAAAATTTCGTATTCTCACTTCAAAACATCTCAAAAACAATGTTTTTTTTTACTTTAAAAATTACACAACTCTTTTTCATACATTGTTAACTCACTCTGGTATTAAAATTTCGTATTCTCACTTCAAAACATCTATAAAACAATGTTTTTTTTTACTTTAAAAATTACACAACTCTTTTTCATACATTGTTAACTCACTCTGGTATTAAAATTTCGTATTCTCACTTCAAAACATATCAAAAACAATGTTTTTTTTTACTTTAAAAATTACACAACTATTTTTCATACATTGTTAACTCACTCTGGTATTAAAATTTCGTATTCTCACTTCAAAACATCTATAAAACAATGTTTTTTTTTACTTTAAAAATTACACAACTATTTTTCATACATTGTTAACTCACTCTGGTATTAAAATTTCGTATTCTCACTCCAAAACATCTATAAAACAATGTTTTTTTTTACTTTAAAAATTACACAACTATTTTTCATACATTGTTAACTCACTCTGGTATTAAAATTTCGTATTCTCACTTCAAAACATATCAAAAACAATGTTTTTTTTTACTTTAAAAATTACACAACTATTTTTCATACATTGTTAACTCACTCTGGTATTAAAATTTCGTATTCTCACTTCAAAACATATCAAAAACAATGTTTTTTTTTACTTTAAAAATTACACAACTATTTTTCATACATTGTTAACTCACTCTGGTATTAAAATTTCGTATTCTCACTTCAAAACATCTATAAAACAATGTTTTTTTTTACTTTAAAAATTACACAACTCTTTTTCATTCATTGTTAACTCACTCTGGTATTAAAATTTCGTATTCTCACTTCAAAACATATCAAAAACAATGTTTTTTTTTACTTTAAAAATTACACAACTATTTTTCATACATTGTTAACTCACTCTGGTATTAAAATTTCGTATTCTCACTTCAAAACATCTCAAAAACAATGTTTTTTTTTACTTTAAAAATTACACAACTCTTTTTCATACATTGTTAACTCACTCTGGTATTAAAATTTCGTATTCTCACTTCAAAACATCTATAAAACAATGTTTTTTTTTACTTTAAAAATTACACAACTCTTTTTCATACATTGTTAACTCACTCTGGTATTAAAATTTCGTATTCTCACTTCAAAACATATCAAAAACAATGTTTTTTTTTACTTTAAAAATTACACAACTATTTTTCATACATTGTTAACTCACTCTGGTATTAAAATTTCGTATTCTCACTTCAAAACATCTATAAAACAATGTTTTTTTTTACTTTAAAAATTACACAACTATTTTTCATACATTGTTAACTCACTCTGGTATTAAAATTTCGTATTCTCACTCCAAAACATCTATAAAACAATGTTTTTTTTTACTTTAAAAATTACACAACTATTTTTCATACATTGTTAACTCACTCTGGTATTAAAATTTCGTATTCTCACTTCAAAACATATCAAAAACAATGTTTTTTTTTACTTTAAAAATTACACAACTATTTTTCATACATTGTTAACTCACTCTGGTATTAAAATTTCGTATTCTCACTTCAAAACATATCAAAAACAATGTTTTTTTTTACTTTAAAAATTACACAACTATTTTTCATACATTGTTAACTCACTCTGGTATTAAAATTTCGTATTCTCACTTCAAAACATCTATAAAACAATGTTTTTTTTTACTTTAAAAATTACACAACTCTTTTTCATTCATTGTTAACTCACTCTGGTATTAAAATTTCGTATTCTCACTTCAAAACATATCAAAAACAATGTTTTTTTTTACTTTAAAAATTACACAACTATTTTTCATACATTGTTAACTCACTCTGGTATTAAAATTTCGTATTCTCACTTTAAAACATCTATAAAACAATGTTTTTTTTTACTTTAAAAATTACACAACTATTTTTCATACATTGTTAACTCACTCTGGTATTAAAATTTCGTATTCTCACTCCAAAACATCTATAAAACAATGTTTTTTTTTACTTTAAAAATTACACAACTATTTTTCATACATTGTTAACTCACTCTGGTATTAAAATTTCGTATTCTCACTTCAAAACATCTATAAAACAATGTTTTTTTTTACTTTAAAAATTACACAACTATTTTTCATACATTGTTAACTCACTCTGGTATTAAAATTTCGTATTCTCACTTCAAAAACATCTATAAAACAATGTTTTTTTTTACTTTAAAAATTACACAACTATTTTTCATACATTGTTAACTCACTCTGGTATTAAAATTTCGTATTCTCACTCCAAAACATCTATAAAACAATGTTTTTTTTTACTTTAAAAATTACACAACTATTTTTCATACATTGTTAACTCACTCTGGTATTAAAATTTCGTATTCTCACTTCAAAACATCTATAAAACAATGTTTTTTTTTACTTTAAAAATTACACAACTATTTTTCATACATTGTTAACTCACTCTGGTATTAAAATTTCGTATTCTCACTCCAAAACATCTATAAAACAATGTTTTTTTTTACTTTAAAAATTACACAACTATTTTTCATACATTGTTAACTCACTCTGGTATTAAAATTTCGTATTCTCACTTCAAAACATCTATAAAACAATGTTTTTTTTTACTTTAAAAATTACACAACTCTTTTTCATACATTGTTAACTCACTCTGGTATTAAAATTTCGTATTCTCACTTCAAAACATATCAAAAACAATGTTTTTTTTTACTTTAAAAATTACACAACTATTTTTCATACATTGTTAACTCACTCTGGTATTAAAATTTCGTATTCTCACTTCAAAACATCTATAAAACAATGTTTTTTTTTACTTTAAAAATTACACAACTATTTTTCATACATTGTTAACTCACTCTGGTATTAAAATTTCGTATTCTCACTTCAAAACATATCAAAAACAATGTTTTTTTTTACTTTAAAAATTACACAACTATTTTTCATACATTGTTAACTCACTCTGGTATTAAAATTTCGTATTCTCACTTCAAAACATCTCAAAAACAATGTTTTTTTTTACTTTAAAAATTACACAACTCTTTTTCATACATTGTTAACTCACTCTGGTATTAAAATTTCGTATTCTCACTTCAAAACATCTATAAAACAATGTTTTTTTTTACTTTAAAAATTACACAACTCTTTTTCATACATTGTTAACTCACTCTGGTATTAAAATTTCGTATTCTCACTTCAAAACATATCAAAAACAATGTTTTTTTTTACTTTAAAAATTACACAACTATTTTTCATACATTGTTAACTCACTCTGGTATTAAAATTTCGTATTCTCACTTCAAAACATCTATAAAACAATGTTTTTTTTTACTTTAAAAATTACACAACTATTTTTCATACATTGTTAACTCACTCTGGTATTAAAATTTCGTATTCTCACTTCAAAACATCTATAAAACAATGTTTATTTTTACTTTAAAAATTACACAACTATTTTTCATACATTGTTAACTCACTCTGGTATTAAAATTTCGTATTCTCACTTCAAAACATCTCAAAAACAATGTTTTTTTTTACTTTAAAAATTACACAACTCTTTTTCATACATTGTTAACTCACTCTGGTATTAAAATTTCGTATTCTCACTTCAAAACATCTATAAAACAATGTTTTTTTTTACTTTAAAAATTACACAACTATTTTTCATACATTGTTAACTCACTCTGGTATTAAAATTTCGTATTCTCACTTCAAAACATATCAAAAACAATGTTTTTTTTTACTTTAAAAATTACACAACTATTTTTCATACATTGTTAACTCACTCTGGTATTAAAATTTCGTATTCTCACTTCAAAACATCTATAAAACAATGTTTTTTTTTACTTTAAAAATTACACAACTATTTTTCATACATTGTTAACTCACTCTGGTATTAAAATTTCGTATTCTCACTCCAAAACATCTATAAAACAATGTTTTTTTTTACTTTAAAAATTACACAACTATTTTTCATACATTGTTAACTCACTCTGGTATTAAAATTTCGTATTCTCACTTCAAAACATATCAAAAACAATGTTTTTTTTTACTTTAAAAATTACACAACTCTTTTTCATACATTGTTAACTCACTCTGGTATTAAAATTTCGTATTCTCACTTCAAAACATCTATAAAACAATGTTTTTTTTTACTTTAAAAATTACACAACTATTTTTCATACATTGTTAACTCACTCTGGTATTAAAATTTCGTATTCTCACTTCAAAACATATCAAAAACAATGTTTTTTTTTACTTTAAAAATTACACAACTATTTTTCATACATTGTTAACTCACTCTGGTATTAAAATTTCGTATTCTCACTTCAAAACATATCAAAAACAATGTTTTTTTTTACTTTAAAAATTACACAACTATTTTTCATACATTGTTAACTCACTCTGGTATTAAAATTTCGTATTCTCACTCCAAAACATCTATAAAACAATGTTTTTTTTTACTTTAAAAATTACACAACTATTTTTCATACATTGTTAACTCACTCTGGTATTAAAATTTCGTATTCTCACTTCAAAACATATCAAAAACAATGTTTTTTTTTACTTTAAAAATTACACAACTCTTTTTCATACATTGTTAACTCACTCTGGTATTAAAATTTCGTATTCTCACTTCAAAACATCTATAAAACAATGTTTTTTTTTACTTTAAAAATTACACAACTATTTTTCATACATTGTTAACTCACTCTGGTATTAAAATTTCGTATTCTCACTTCAAAACATCTATAAAACAATGTTTTTTTTTACTTTAAAAATTACACAACTATTTTTCATACATTGTTAACTCACTCTGGTATTAAAATTTCGTATTCTCACTCCAAAACATCTATAAAACAATGTTTTTTTTTACTTTAAAAATTACACAACTATTTTTCATACATTGTTAACTCACTCTGGTATTAAAATTTCGTATTCTCACTTCAAAACATATCAAAAACAATGTTTTTTTTTACTTTAAAAATTACACAACTATTTTTCATACATTGTTAACTCACTCTGGTATTAAAATTTCGTATTCTCACTTCAAAACATATCAAAAACAATGTTTTTTTTTACTTTAAAAATTACACAACTATTTTTCATACATTGTTAACTCACTCTGGTATTAAAATTTCGTATTCTCACTTCAAAACATCTATAAAACAATGTTTTTTTTTACTTTAAAAATTACACAACTCTTTTTCATTCATTGTTAACTCACTCTGGTATTAAAATTTCGTATTCTCACTTCAAAACATATCAAAAACAATGTTTTTTTTTACTTTAAAAATTACACAACTATTTTTCATACATTGTTAACTCACTCTGGTATTAAAATTTCGTATTCTCACTTTAAAACATCTATAAAACAATGTTTTTTTTTACTTTAAAAATTACACAACTATTTTTCATACATTGTTAACTCACTCTGGTATTAAAATTTCGTATTCTCACTCCAAAACATCTATAAAACAATGTTTTTTTTTACTTTAAAAATTACACAACTATTTTTCATACATTGTTAACTCACTCTGGTATTAAAATTTCGTATTCTCACTTCAAAACATCTATAAAACAATGTTTTTTTTTACTTTAAAAATTACACAACTATTTTTCATACATTGTTAACTCACTCTGGTATTAAAATTTCGTATTCTCACTTCAAAACATCTATAAAACAATGTTTTTTTTTACTTTAAAAATTACACAACTCTTTTTCATTCATTGTTAACTCACTCTGGTATTAAAATTTCGTATTCTCACTTCAAAACATATCAAAAACAATGTTTTTTTTTACTTTAAAAATTACACAACTATTTTTCATACATTGTTAACTCACTCTGGTATTAAAATTTCGTATTCTCACTTCAAAACATCTATAAAACAATGTTTTTTTTTACTTTAAAAATTACACAACTATTTTTCATACATTGTTAACTCACTCTGGTATTAAAATTTCGTATTCTCACTTCAAAACATCTATAAAACAATGTTTTTTTTTACTTTAAAAATTACACAACTATTTTTCATACATTGTTAACTCACTCTGGTATTAAAATTTCGTATTCTCACTTCAAAACATCTATAAAACAATGTTTTTTTTTACTTTAAAAATTACACAACTATTTTTCATACATTGTTAACTCACTCTGGTATTAAAATTTCGTATTCTCACTTCAAAACATCTATAAAACAATGTTTTTTTTTACTTTAAAAATTACACAACTATTTTTCATACATTGTTAACTCACTCTGGTATTAAAATTTCGTATTCTCACTTCAAAACATATCAAAAACAATGTTTTTTTTTACTTTAAAAATTACACAACTATTTTTCATACATTGTTAACTCACTCTGGTATTAAAATTTCGTATTCTCACTCCAAAACATCTATAAAACAATGTTTTTTTTTACTTTAAAAATTACACAACTATTTTTCATACATTGTTAACTCACTCTGGTATTAAAATTTCGTATTCTCACTTCAAAACATCTATAAAACAATGTTTTTTTTTACTTTAAAAATTACACAACTATTTTTCATACATTGTTAACTCACTCTGGTATTAAAATTTCGTATTCTCACTTCAAAACATCTATAAAACAATGTTTTTTTTTACTTTAAAAATTACACAACTCTTTTTCATTCATTGTTAACTCACTCTGGTATTAAAATTTCGTATTCTCACTTCAAAACATATCAAAAACAATGTTTTTTTTTACTTTAAAAATTACACAACTATTTTTCATACATTGTTAACTCACTCTGGTATTAAAATTTCGTATTCTCACTTCAAAACATCTATAAAACAATGTTTATTTTTACTTTAAAAATTACACAACTATTTTTCATACATTGTTAACTCACTCTGGTATTAAAATTTCGTATTCTCACTTCAAAACATCTATAAAACAATGTTTTTTTTTACTTTAAAAATTACACAACTATTTTTCATACATTGTTAACTCACTCTGGTATTAAAATTTCGTATTCTCACTTCAAAACATCTATAAAACAATGTTTTTTTTTACTTTAAAAATTACACAACTATTTTTCATACATTGTTAACTCACTCTGGTATTAAAATTTCGTATTCTCACTTCAAAACATCTATAAAACAATGTTTTTTTTTACTTTAAAAATTACACAACTATTTTTCATACATTGTTAACTCACTCTGGTATTAAAATTTCGTATTCTCACTTCAAAACATCTATAAAACAATGTTTATTTTTACTTTAAAAATTACACAACTATTTTTCATACATTGTTAACTCACTCTGGTATTAAAATTTCGTATTCTCACTTCAAAACATATCAAAAACAATGTTTTTTTTTACTTTAAAAATTACACAACTATTTTTCATACATTGTTAACTCACTCTGGTATTAAAATTTCGTATTCTCACTTCAAAACATCTATAAAAAACAATGTTTATTTTTACTTTAAAAATTACACAACTATTTTTCATACATTGTTAACTCACTCTGGTATTAAAATTTCGTATTCTCACTTCAAAACATCTATAAAACAATGTTTTTTTTTACTTTAAAAATTACACAACTATTTTTCATACATTGTTAACTCACTCTGGTATTAAAATTTCGTATTCTCACTTCAAAACATCTATAAAAAACAATGTTTATTTTTACTTTAAAAATTACACAACTATTTTTCATACATTGTTAACTCACTCTGGTATTAAAATTTCGTATTCTCACTTCAAAACATATCAAAAACAATGTTTTTTTTTACTTTAAAAATTACACAACTATTTTTCATACATTGTTAACTCACTCTGGTATTAAAATTTCGTATTCTCACTTCAAAACATCTATAAAACAATGTTTTTTTTTACTTTAAAAATTACACAACTATTTTTCATACATTGTTAACTCACTCTGGTATTAAAATTTCGTATTCTCACTTCAAAACATATCAAAAACAATGTTTTTTTTTACTTTAAAAATTACACAACTATTTTTCATACATTGTTAACTCACTCTGGTATTAAAATTTCGTATTCTCACTTCAAAACATCTATAAAACAATGTTTTTTTTTACTTTAAAAATTACACAACTATTTTTCATACATTGTTAACTCACTCTGGTATTAAAATTTCGTATTCTCACTCCAAAACATCTATAAAACAATGTTTTTTTTTACTTTAAAAATTACACAACTATTTTTCATACATTGTTAACTCACTCTGGTATTAAAATTTCGTATTCTCACTTCAAAACATATCAAAAACAATGTTTTTTTTTACTTTAAAAATTACACAACTATTTTTCATACATTGTTAACTCACTCTGGTATTAAAATTTCGTATTCTCACTTCAAAACATCTATAAAACAATGTTTATTTTTACTTTAAAAATTACACAACTATTTTTCATACATTGTTAACTCACTCTGGTATTAAAATTTCGTATTCTCACTTCAAAACATCTATAAAACAATGTTTATTTTTACTTTAAAAATTACACAACTATTTTTCATACATTGTTAACTCACTCTGGTATTAAAATTTCGTATTCTCACTTCAAAACATCTATAAAACAATGTTTTTTTTTACTTTAAAAATTACACAACTATTTTTCATACATTGTTAACTCACTCTGGTATTAAAATTTCGTATTCTCACTTCAAAACATCTATAAAACAATGTTTTTTTTTACTTTAAAAATTACACAACTATTTTTCATACATTGTTAACTCACTCTGGTATTAAAATTTCGTATTCTCACTTCAAAACATCTATAAAACAATGTTTTTTTTTACTTTAAAAATTACACAACTATTTTTCATACATTGTTAACTCACTCTGGTATTAAAATTTCGTATTCTCACTTCAAAACATCTATAAAACAATGTTTATTTTTACTTTAAAAATTACACAACTATTTTTCATACATTGTTAACTCACTCTGGTATTAAAATTTCGTATTCTCACTTCAAAACATATCAAAAACAATGTTTTTTTTTACTTTAAAAATTACACAACTATTTTTCATACATTGTTAACTCACTCTGGTATTAAAATTTCGTATTCTCACTTCAAAACATCTATAAAAAACAATGTTTATTTTTACTTTAAAAATTACACAACTATTTTTCATACATTGTTAACTCACTCTGGTATTAAAATTTCGTATTCTCACTTCAAAACATCTATAAAACAATGTTTTTTTTTACTTTAAAAATTACACAACTATTTTTCATACATTGTTAACTCACTCTGGTATTAAAATTTCGTATTCTCACTTCAAAACATCTATAAAAAACAATGTTTATTTTTACTTTAAAAATTACACAACTATTTTTCATACATTGTTAACTCACTCTGGTATTAAAATTTCGTATTCTCACTTCAAAACATATCAAAAACAATGTTTTTTTTTACTTTAAAAATTACACAACTATTTTTCATACATTGTTAACTCACTCTGGTATTAAAATTTCGTATTCTCACTTCAAAACATCTATAAAACAATGTTTTTTTTTACTTTAAAAATTACACAACTATTTTTCATACATTGTTAACTCACTCTGGTATTAAAATTTCGTATTCTCACTTCAAAACATATCAAAAACAATGTTTTTTTTTACTTTAAAAATTACACAACTATTTTTCATACATTGTTAACTCACTCTGGTATTAAAATTTCGTATTCTCACTTCAAAACATCTATAAAACAATGTTTTTTTTTACTTTAAAAATTACACAACTATTTTTCATACATTGTTAACTCACTCTGGTATTAAAATTTCGTATTCTCACTCCAAAACATCTATAAAACAATGTTTTTTTTTACTTTAAAAATTACACAACTATTTTTCATACATTGTTAACTCACTCTGGTATTAAAATTTCGTATTCTCACTTCAAAACATATCAAAAACAATGTTTTTTTTTACTTTAAAAATTACACAACTATTTTTCATACATTGTTAACTCACTCTGGTATTAAAATTTCGTATTCTCACTTCAAAACATCTATAAAACAATGTTTATTTTTACTTTAAAAATTACACAACTATTTTTCATACATTGTTAACTCACTCTGGTATTAAAATTTCGTATTCTCACTTCAAAACATCTATAAAACAATGTTTTTTTTTACTTTAAAAATTACACAACTATTTTTCATACATTGTTAACTCACTCTGGTATTAAAATTTCGTATTCTCACTTCAAAACATCTATAAAACAATGTTTTTTTTTACTTTAAAAATTACACAACTATTTTTCATACATTGTTAACTCACTCTGGTATTAAAATTTCGTATTCTCACTTCAAAACATCTATAAAACAATGTTTTTTTTTACTTTAAAAATTACACAACTATTTTTCATACATTGTTAACTCACTCTGGTATTAAAATTTCGTATTCTCACTTCAAAACATCTATAAAACAATGTTTATTTTTACTTTAAAAATTACACAACTATTTTTCATACATTGTTAACTCACTCTGGTATTAAAATTTCGTATTCTCACTTCAAAACATCTATAAAACAATGTTTTTTTTTACTTTAAAAATTACACAACTATTTTTCATACATTGTTAACTCACTCTGGTATTAAAATTTCGTATTCTCACTTCAAAACATATCAAAAACAATGTTTTTTTTTACTTTAAAAATTACACAACTCTTTTTCATACATTGTTAACTCACTCTGGTATTAAAATTTCGTATTCTCACTTCAAAACATCTATAAAACAATGTTTTTTTTTACTTTAAAAATTACACAACTATTTTTCATACATTGTTAACTCACTCTGGTATTAAAATTTCGTATTCTCACTCCAAAACATCTATAAAACAATGTTTTTTTTTACTTTAAAAATTACACAACTATTTTTCATACATTGTTAACTCACTCTGGTATTAAAATTTCGTATTCTCACTTCAAAACATATCAAAAACAATGTTTTTTTTTACTTTAAAAATTACACAACTATTTTTCATACATTGTTAACTCACTCTGGTATTAAAATTTCGTATTCTCACTTCAAAACATATCAAAAACAATGTTTTTTTTTACTTTAAAAATTACACAACTATTTTTCATACATTGTTAACTCACTCTGGTATTAAAATTTCGTATTCTCACTTCAAAACATCTATAAAACAATGTTTTTTTTTACTTTAAAAATTACACAACTATTTTTCATACATTGTTAACTCACTCTGGTATTAAAATTTCGTATTCTCACTCCAAAACATCTATAAAACAATGTTTATTTTTACTTTAAAAATTACACAACTATTTTTCATACATTGTTAACTCACTCTGGTATTAAAATTTCGTATTCTCACTTCAAAACATCTATAAAACAATGTTTTTTTTTACTTTAAAAATTACACAACTATTTTTCATACATTGTTAACTCACTCTGGTATTAAAATTTCGTATTCTCACTTCAAAACATATCAAAAACAATGTTTTTTTTTACTTTAAAAATTACACAACTCTTTTTCATACATTGTTAACTCACTCTGGTATTAAAATTTCGTATTCTCACTTCAAAACATCTATAAAACAATGTTTTTTTTTACTTTAAAAATTACACAACTATTTTTCATACATTGTTAACTCACTCTGGTATTAAAATTTCGTATTCTCACTTCAAAACATATCAAAAACAATGTTTTTTTTTACTTTAAAAATTACACAACTATTTTTCATACATTGTTAACTCACTCTGGTATTAAAATTTCGTATTCTCACTTCAAAACATATCAAAAACAATGTTTTTTTTTACTTTAAAAATTACACAACTATTTTTCATACATTGTTAACTCACTCTGGTATTAAAATTTCGTATTCTCACTTCAAAACATCTATAAAACAATGTTTATTTTTACTTTAAAAATTACACAACTATTTTTCATACATTGTTAACTCACTCTGGTATTAAAATTTCGTATTCTCACTTCAAAACATATCAAAAACAATGTTTTTTTTTACTTTAAAAATTACACAACTATTTTTCATACATTGTTAACTCACTCTGGTATTAAAATTTCGTATTCTCACTTCAAAACATCTATAAAACAATGTTTTTTTTTACTTTAAAAATTACACAACTATTTTTCATACATTGTTAACTCACTCTGGTATTAAAATTTCGTATTCTCACTTCAAAACATATCAAAAACAATGTTTTTTTTTACTTTAAAAATTACACAACTATTTTTCATACATTGTTAACTCACTCTGGTATTAAAATTTCGTATTCTCACTTCAAAACATATCAAAAACAATGTTTTTTTTTACTTTAAAAATTACACAACTATTTTTCATACATTGTTAACTCACTCTGGTATTAAAATTTCGTATTCTCACTTCAAAACATCTATAAAACAATGTTTTTTTTTACTTTAAAAATTACACAACTATTTTTCATACATTGTTAACTCACTCTGGTATTAAAATTTCGTATTCTCACTTCAAAACATCTATAAAACAATGTTTTTTTTTACTTTAAAAATTACACAACTATTTTTCATACATTGTTAACTCACTCTGGTATTAAAATTTCGTATTCTCACTTCAAAACATATCAAAAACAATGTTTTTTTTTACTTTAAAAATTACACAACTCTTTTTCATACATTGTTAACTCACTCTGGTATTAAAATTTCGTATTCTCACTTCAAAACATCTATAAAACAATGTTTTTTTTTACTTTAAAAATTACACAACTATTTTTCATACATTGTTAACTCACTCTGGTATTAAAATTTCGTATTCTCACTTCAAAACATCTATAAAACAATGTTTTTTTTTACTTTAAAAATTACACAACTATTTTTCATACATTGTTAACTCACTCTGGTATTAAAATTTCGTATTCTCACTTCAAAACATATCAAAAACAATGTTTTTTTTTACTTTAAAAATTACACAACTCTTTTTCATACATTGTTAACTCACTCTGGTATTAAAATTTCGTATTCTCACTTCAAAACATCTATAAAACAATGTTTTTTTTTACTTTAAAAATTACACAACTATTTTTCATACATTGTTAACTCACTCTGGTATTAAAATTTCGTATTCTCACTTCAAAACATATCAAAAACAATGTTTTTTTTTACTTTAAAAATTACACAACTCTTTTTCATACATTGTTAACTCACTCTGGTATTAAAATTTCGTATTCTCACTTCAAAACATCTATAAAACAATGTTTTTTTTTACTTTAAAAATTACACAACTATTTTTCATACATTGTTAACTCACTCTGGTATTAAAATTTCGTATTCTCACTTCAAAACATATCAAAAACAATGTTTTTTTTTACTTTAAAAATTACACAACTATTTTTCATACATTGTTAACTCACTCTGGTATTAAAATTTCGTATTCTCACTTCAAAACATATCAAAAACAATGTTTTTTTTTACTTTAAAAATTACACAACTATTTTTCATACATTGTTAACTCACTCTGGTATTAAAATTTCGTATTCTCACTTCAAAACATCTATAAAACAATGTTTATTTTTACTTTAAAAATTACACAACTATTTTTCATACATTGTTAACTCACTCTGGTATTAAAATTTCGTATTCTCACTTCAAAACATATCAAAAACAATGTTTTTTTTTACTTTAAAAATTACACAACTATTTTTCATACATTGTTAACTCACTCTGGTATTAAAATTTCGTATTCTCACTTCAAAACATCTATAAAACAATGTTTTTTTTTACTTTAAAAATTACACAACTATTTTTCATACATTGTTAACTCACTCTGGTATTAAAATTTCGTATTCTCACTTCAAAACATATCAAAAACAATGTTTTTTTTTACTTTAAAAATTACACAACTATTTTTCATACATTGTTAACTCACTCTGGTATTAAAATTTCGTATTCTCACTTCAAAACATATCAAAAACAATGTTTTTTTTTACTTTAAAAATTACACAACTATTTTTCATACATTGTTAACTCACTCTGGTATTAAAATTTCGTATTCTCACTTCAAAACATCTATAAAACAATGTTTTTTTTTACTTTAAAAATTACACAACTATTTTTCATACATTGTTAACTCACTCTGGTATTAAAATTTCGTATTCTCACTTCAAAACATCTATAAAACAATGTTTTTTTTTACTTTAAAAATTACACAACTATTTTTCATACATTGTTAACTCACTCTGGTATTAAAATTTCGTATTCTCACTTCAAAACATATCAAAAACAATGTTTTTTTTTACTTTAAAAATTACACAACTCTTTTTCATACATTGTTAACTCACTCTGGTATTAAAATTTCGTATTCTCACTTCAAAACATCTATAAAACAATGTTTTTTTTTACTTTAAAAATTACACAACTATTTTTCATACATTGTTAACTCACTCTGGTATTAAAATTTCGTATTCTCACTCCAAAACATCTATAAAACAATGTTTATTTTTACTTTAAAAATTACACAACTATTTTTCATACATTGTTAACTCACTCTGGTATTAAAATTTCGTATTCTCACTTCAAAACATATCAAAAACAATGTTTTTTTTTACTTTAAAAATTACACAACTCTTTTTCATACATTGTTAACTCACTCTGGTATTAAAATTTCGTATTCTCACTTCAAAACATCTATAAAACAATGTTTTTTTTTACTTTAAAAATTACACAACTATTTTTCATACATTGTTAACTCACTCTGGTATTAAAATTTCGTATTCTCACTCCAAAACATCTATAAAACAATGTTTATTTTTACTTTAAAAATTACACAACTATTTTTCATACATTGTTAACTCACTCTGGTATTAAAATTTCGTATTCTCACTTCAAAACATATCAAAAACAATGTTTTTTTTTACTTTAAAAATTACACAACTATTTTTCATACATTGTTAACTCACTCTGGTATTAAAATTTCGTATTCTCACTTCAAAACATCTATAAAACAATGTTTTTTTTTACTTTAAAAATTACACAACTATTTTTCATACATTGTTAACTCACTCTGGTATTAAAATTTCGTATTCTCACTTCAAAACATCTATAAAACAATGTTTTTTTTTACTTTAAAAATTACACAACTATTTTTCATACATTGTTAACTCACTCTGGTATTAAAATTTCGTATTCTCACTTCAAAACATCTATAAAACAATGTTTATTTTTACTTTAAAAATTACACAACTATTTTTCATACATTGTTAACTCACTCTGGTATTAAAATTTCGTATTCTCACTTCAAAACATATCAAAAACAATGTTTTTTTTTACTTTAAAAATTACACAACTATTTTTCATACATTGTTAACTCACTCTGGTATTAAAATTTCGTATTCTCACTTCAAAACATCTATAAAACAATGTTTTTTTTTACTTTAAAAATTACACAACTATTTTTCATACATTGTTAACTCACTCTGGTATTAAAATTTCGTATTCTCACTTCAAAACATATCAAAAACAATGTTTTTTTTTACTTTAAAAATTACACAACTATTTTTCATACATTGTTAACTCACTCTGGTATTAAAATTTCGTATTCTCACTTCAAAACATCTATAAAACAATGTTTTTTTTTACTTTAAAAATTACACAACTATTTTTCATACATTGTTAACTCACTCTGGTATTAAAATTTCGTATTCTCACTTCAAAACATCTATAAAACAATGTTTTTTTTTACTTTAAAAATTACACAACTATTTTTCATACATTGTTAACTCACTCTGGTATTAAAATTTCGTATTCTCACTTCAAAACATATCAAAAACAATGTTTTTTTTTACTTTAAAAATTACACAACTCTTTTTCATACATTGTTAACTCACTCTGGTATTAAAATTTCGTATTCTCACTTCAAAACATCTATAAAACAATGTTTTTTTTTACTTTAAAAATTACACAACTATTTTTCATACATTGTTAACTCACTCTGGTATTAAAATTTCGTATTCTCACTTCAAAACATATCAAAAACAATGTTTTTTTTTACTTTAAAAATTACACAACTCTTTTTCATACATTGTTAACTCACTCTGGTATTAAAATTTCGTATTCTCACTTCAAAACATCTATAAAACAATGTTTATTTTTACTTTAAAAATTACACAACTATTTTTCATACATTGTTAACTCACTCTGGTATTAAAATTTCGTATTCTCACTTCAAAACATATCAAAAACAATGTTTTTTTTTACTTTAAAAATTACACAACTATTTTTCATACATTGTTAACTCACTCTGGTATTAAAATTTCGTATTCTCACTTCAAAACATCTATAAAACAATGTTTTTTTTTACTTTAAAAATTACACAACTATTTTTCATACATTGTTAACTCACTCTGGTATTAAAATTTCGTATTCTCACTTCAAAACATATCAAAAACAATGTTTTTTTTTACTTTAAAAATTACACAACTATTTTTCATACATTGTTAACTCACTCTGGTATTAAAATTTCGTATTCTCACTTCAAAACATATCAAAAACAATGTTTTTTTTTACTTTAAAAATTACACAACTATTTTTCATACATTGTTAACTCACTCTGGTATTAAAATTTCGTATTCTCACTTCAAAACATCTATAAAACAATGTTTTTTTTTACTTTAAAAATTACACAACTATTTTTCATACATTGTTAACTCACTCTGGTATTAAAATTTCGTATTCTCACTTCAAAACATCTATAAAACAATGTTTTTTTTTACTTTAAAAATTACACAACTATTTTTCATACATTGTTAACTCACTCTGGTATTAAAATTTCGTATTCTCACTTCAAAACATATCAAAAACAATGTTTTTTTTTACTTTAAAAATTACACAACTCTTTTTCATACATTGTTAACTCACTCTGGTATTAAAATTTCGTATTCTCACTTCAAAACATCTATAAAACAATGTTTTTTTTTACTTTAAAAATTACACAACTATTTTTCATACATTGTTAACTCACTCTGGTATTAAAATTTCGTATTCTCACTCCAAAACATCTATAAAACAATGTTTATTTTTACTTTAAAAATTACACAACTATTTTTCATACATTGTTAACTCACTCTGGTATTAAAATTTCGTATTCTCACTTCAAAACATATCAAAAACAATGTTTTTTTTTACTTTAAAAATTACACAACTCTTTTTCATACATTGTTAACTCACTCTGGTATTAAAATTTCGTATTCTCACTTCAAAACATCTATAAAACAATGTTTTTTTTTACTTTAAAAATTACACAACTATTTTTCATACATTGTTAACTCACTCTGGTATTAAAATTTCGTATTCTCACTCCAAAACATCTATAAAACAATGTTTATTTTTACTTTAAAAATTACACAACTATTTTTCATACATTGTTAACTCACTCTGGTATTAAAATTTCGTATTCTCACTTCAAAACATATCAAAAACAATGTTTTTTTTTACTTTAAAAATTACACAACTATTTTTCATACATTGTTAACTCACTCTGGTATTAAAATTTCGTATTCTCACTTCAAAACATCTATAAAACAATGTTTTTTTTTACTTTAAAAATTACACAACTATTTTTCATACATTGTTAACTCACTCTGGTATTAAAATTTCGTATTCTCACTTCAAAACATCTATAAAACAATGTTTTTTTTTACTTTAAAAATTACACAACTATTTTTCATACATTGTTAACTCACTCTGGTATTAAAATTTCGTATTCTCACTTCAAAACATCTATAAAACAATGTTTATTTTTACTTTAAAAATTACACAACTATTTTTCATACATTGTTAACTCACTCTGGTATTAAAATTTCGTATTCTCACTTCAAAACATATCAAAAACAATGTTTTTTTTTACTTTAAAAATTACACAACTATTTTTCATACATTGTTAACTCACTCTGGTATTAAAATTTCGTATTCTCACTTCAAAACATCTATAAAACAATGTTTTTTTTTACTTTAAAAATTACACAACTATTTTTCATACATTGTTAACTCACTCTGGTATTAAAATTTCGTATTCTCACTTCAAAACATATCAAAAACAATGTTTTTTTTTACTTTAAAAATTACACAACTATTTTTCATACATTGTTAACTCACTCTGGTATTAAAATTTCGTATTCTCACTTCAAAACATCTATAAAACAATGTTTTTTTTTACTTTAAAAATTACACAACTATTTTTCATACATTGTTAACTCACTCTGGTATTAAAATTTCGTATTCTCACTTCAAAACATCTATAAAACAATGTTTTTTTTTACTTTAAAAATTACACAACTATTTTTCATACATTGTTAACTCACTCTGGTATTAAAATTTCGTATTCTCACTTCAAAACATATCAAAAACAATGTTTTTTTTTACTTTAAAAATTACACAACTCTTTTTCATACATTGTTAACTCACTCTGGTATTAAAATTTCGTATTCTCACTTCAAAACATCTATAAAACAATGTTTTTTTTTACTTTAAAAATTACACAACTATTTTTCATACATTGTTAACTCACTCTGGTATTAAAATTTCGTATTCTCACTTCAAAACATATCAAAAACAATGTTTTTTTTTACTTTAAAAATTACACAACTCTTTTTCATACATTGTTAACTCACTCTGGTATTAAAATTTCGTATTCTCACTTCAAAACATCTATAAAACAATGTTTTTTTTTACTTTAAAAATTACACAACTATTTTTCATACATTGTTAACTCACTCTGGTATTAAAATTTCGTATTCTCACTTCAAAACATATCAAAAACAATGTTTTTTTTTACTTTAAAAATTACACAACTCTTTTTCATACATTGTTAACTCACTCTGGTATTAAAATTTCGTATTCTCACTTCAAAACATCTATAAAACAATGTTTTTTTTTACTTTAAAAATTACACAACTATTTTTCATACATTGTTAACTCACTCTGGTATTAAAATTTCGTATTCTCACTTCAAAACATATCAAAAACAATGTTTTTTTTTACTTTAAAAATTACACAACTATTTTTCATACATTGTTAACTCACTCTGGTATTAAAATTTCGTATTCTCACTTCAAAACATATCAAAAACAATGTTTTTTTTTACTTTAAAAATTACACAACTATTTTTCATACATTGTTAACTCACTCTGGTATTAAAATTTCGTATTCTCACTTCAAAACATCTATAAAACAATGTTTTTTTTTACTTTAAAAATTACACAACTATTTTTCATACATTGTTAACTCACTCTGGTATTAAAATTTCGTATTCTCACTTCAAAACATCTATAAAACAATGTTTTTTTTTACTTTAAAAATTACACAACTATTTTTCATACATTGTTAACTCACTCTGGTATTAAAATTTCGTATTCTCACTTCAAAACATATCAAAAACAATGTTTTTTTTTACTTTAAAAATTACACAACTATTTTTCATACATTGTTAACTCACTCTGGTATTAAAATTTCGTATTCTCACTTCAAAACATATCAAAAACAATGTTTTTTTTTACTTTAAAAATTACACAACTATTTTTCATACATTGTTAACTCACTCTGGTATTAAAATTTCGTATTCTCACTTCAAAACATATCAAAAACAATGTTTTTTTTTACTTTAAAAATTACACAACTCTTTTTCATACATTGTTAACTCACTCTGGTATTAAAATTTCGTATTCTCACTTCAAAACATCTATAAAACAATGTTTTTTTTTACTTTAAAAATTACACAACTATTTTTCATACATTGTTAACTCACTCTGGTATTAAAATTTCGTATTCTCACTCCAAAACATCTATAAAACAATGTTTTTTTTTACTTTAAAAATTACACAACTATTTTTCATACATTGTTAACTCACTCTGGTATTAAAATTTCGTATTCTCACTTCAAAACATATCAAAAACAATGTTTTTTTTTACTTTAAAAATTACACAACTATTTTTCATACATTGTTAACTCACTCTGGTATTAAAATTTCGTATTCTCACTTCAAAACATATCAAAAACAATGTTTTTTTTTACTTTAAAAATTACACAACTATTTTTCATACATTGTTAACTCACTCTGGTATTAAAATTTCGTATTCTCACTTCAAAACATCTATAAAACAATGTTTTTTTTTACTTTAAAAATTACACAACTATTTTTCATACATTGTTAACTCACTCTGGTATTAAAATTTCGTATTCTCACTTCAAAACATCTATAAAACAATGTTTTTTTTTACTTTAAAAATTACACAACTATTTTTCATACATTGTTAACTCACTCTGGTATTAAAATTTCGTATTCTCACTTCAAAACATCTATAAAACAATGTTTATTTTTACTTTAAAAATTACACAACTATTTTTCATACATTGTTAACTCACTCTGGTATTAAAATTTCGTATTCTCACTTCAAAACATCTATAAAACAATGTTTATTTTTACTTTAAAAATTACACAACTATTTTTCATACATTGTTAACTCACTCTGGTATTAAAATTTCGTATTCTCACTTCAAAACATCTATAAAACAATGTTTATTTTTACTTTAAAAATTACACAACTATTTTTCATACATTGTTAACTCACTCTGGTATTAAAATTTCGTATTCTCACTTCAAAACATCTATAAAACAATGTTTTTTTTTACTTTAAAAATTACACAACTATTTTTCATACATTGTTAACTCACTCTGGTATTAAAATTTCGTATTCTCACTTCAAAACATCTATAAAACAATGTTTTTTTTTACTTTAAAAATTACACAACTATTTTTCATACATTGTTAACTCACTCTGGTATTAAAATTTCGTATTCTCACTTCAAAACATATCAAAAACAATGTTTTTTTTTACTTTAAAAATTACACAACTATTTTTCATACATTGTTAACTCACTCTGGTATTAAAATTTCGTATTCTCACTTCAAAACATCTATAAAACAATGTTTTTTTTTACTTTAAAAATTACACAACTATTTTTCATACATTGTTAACTCACTCTGGTATTAAAATTTCGTATTCTCACTTCAAAACATCTATAAAACAATGTTTATTTTTACTTTAAAAATTACACAACTATTTTTCATACATTGTTAACTCACTCTGGTATTAAAATTTCGTATTCTCACTTCAAAACATATCAAAAACAATGTTTTTTTTTACTTTAAAAATTACACAACTATTTTTCATACATTGTTAACTCACTCTGGTATTAAAATTTCGTATTCTCACTTCAAAACATATCAAAAACAATGTTTTTTTTTACTTTAAAAATTACACAACTATTTTTCATACATTGTTAACTCACTCTGGTATTAAAATTTCGTATTCTCACTTCAAAACATCTATAAAACAATGTTTTTTTTTACTTTAAAAATTACACAACTATTTTTCATACATTGTTAACTCACTCTGGTATTAAAATTTCGTATTCTCACTTCAAAACATCTATAAAACAATGTTTTTTTTTACTTTAAAAATTACACAACTATTTTTCATACATTGTTAACTCACTCTGGTATTAAAATTTCGTATTCTCACTTCAAAACATCTATAAAACAATGTTTATTTTTACTTTAAAAATTACACAACTATTTTTCATACATTGTTAACTCACTCTGGTATTAAAATTTCGTATTCTCACTTCAAAACATCTATAAAACAATGTTTTTTTTTACTTTAAAAATTACACAACTATTTTTCATACATTGTTAACTCACTCTGGTATTAAAATTTCGTATTCTCACTTCAAAACATATCAAAAACAATGTTTTTTTTTACTTTAAAAATTACACAACTATTTTTCATACATTGTTAACTCACTCTGGTATTAAAATTTCGTATTCTCACTTCAAAACATCTATAAAACAATGTTTATTTTTACTTTAAAAATTACACAACTATTTTTCATACATTGTTAACTCACTCTGGTATTAAAATTTCGTATTCTCACTTCAAAACATATCAAAAACAATGTTTTTTTTTACTTTAAAAATTACACAACTATTTTTCATACATTGTTAACTCACTCTGGTATTAAAATTTCGTATTCTCACTTCAAAACATATCAAAAACAATGTTTTTTTTTACTTTAAAAATTACACAACTATTTTTCATACATTGTTAACTCACTCTGGTATTAAAATTTCGTATTCTCACTTCAAAACATCTATAAAACAATGTTTTTTTTTACTTTAAAAATTACACAACTATTTTTCATACATTGTTAACTCACTCTGGTATTAAAATTTCGTATTCTCACTTCAAAACATCTATAAAACAATGTTTATTTTTACTTTAAAAATTACACAACTATTTTTCATACATTGTTAACTCACTCTGGTATTAAAATTTCGTATTCTCACTTCAAAACATCTATAAAACAATGTTTATTTTTACTTTAAAAATTACACAACTATTTTTCATACATTGTTAACTCACTCTGGTATTAAAATTTCGTATTCTCACTTCAAAACATCTATAAAACAATGTTTATTTTTACTTTAAAAATTACACAACTATTTTTCATACATTGTTAACTCACTCTGGTATTAAAATTTCGTATTCTCACTTCAAAACATCTATAAAACAATGTTTTTTTTTACTTTAAAAATTACACAACTATTTTTCATACATTGTTAACTCACTCTGGTATTAAAATTTCGTATTCTCACTTCAAAACATCTATAAAACAATGTTTTTTTTTACTTTAAAAATTACACAACTATTTTTCATACATTGTTAACTCACTCTGGTATTAAAATTTCGTATTCTCACTTCAAAACATATCAAAAACAATGTTTTTTTTTACTTTAAAAATTACACAACTATTTTTCATACATTGTTAACTCACTCTGGTATTAAAATTTCGTATTCTCACTTCAAAACATCTATAAAACAATGTTTTTTTTTACTTTAAAAATTACACAACTATTTTTCATACATTGTTAACTCACTCTGGTATTAAAATTTCGTATTCTCACTTCAAAACATCTATAAAACAATGTTTATTTTTACTTTAAAAATTACACAACTATTTTTCATACATTGTTAACTCACTCTGGTATTAAAATTTCGTATTCTCACTTCAAAACATATCAAAAACAATGTTTTTTTTTACTTTAAAAATTACACAACTATTTTTCATACATTGTTAACTCACTCTGGTATTAAAATTTCGTATTCTCACTTCAAAACATATCAAAAACAATGTTTTTTTTTACTTTAAAAATTACACAACTATTTTTCATACATTGTTAACTCACTCTGGTATTAAAATTTCGTATTCTCACTTCAAAACATCTATAAAACAATGTTTTTTTTTACTTTAAAAATTACACAACTATTTTTCATACATTGTTAACTCACTCTGGTATTAAAATTTCGTATTCTCACTTCAAAACATCTATAAAACAATGTTTTTTTTTACTTTAAAAATTACACAACTATTTTTCATACATTGTTAACTCACTCTGGTATTAAAATTTCGTATTCTCACTTCAAAACATCTATAAAACAATGTTTATTTTTACTTTAAAAATTACACAACTATTTTTCATACATTGTTAACTCACTCTGGTATTAAAATTTCGTATTCTCACTTCAAAACATCTATAAAACAATGTTTTTTTTTACTTTAAAAATTACACAACTATTTTTCATACATTGTTAACTCACTCTGGTATTAAAATTTCGTATTCTCACTTCAAAACATATCAAAAACAATGTTTTTTTTTACTTTAAAAATTACACAACTATTTTTCATACATTGTTAACTCACTCTGGTATTAAAATTTCGTATTCTCACTTCAAAACATCTATAAAACAATGTTTATTTTTACTTTAAAAATTACACAACTATTTTTCATACATTGTTAACTCACTCTGGTATTAAAATTTCGTATTCTCACTTCAAAACATATCAAAAACAATGTTTTTTTTTACTTTAAAAATTACACAACTATTTTTCATACATTGTTAACTCACTCTGGTATTAAAATTTCGTATTCTCACTTCAAAACATATCAAAAACAATGTTTTTTTTTACTTTAAAAATTACACAACTATTTTTCATACATTGTTAACTCACTCTGGTATTAAAATTTCGTATTCTCACTTCAAAACATCTATAAAACAATGTTTATTTTTACTTTAAAAATTACACAACTATTTTTCATACATTGTTAACTCACTCTGGTATTAAAATTTCGTATTCTCACTTCAAAACATCTATAAAACAATGTTTTTTTTTACTTTAAAAATTACACAACTATTTTTCATACATTGTTAACTCACTCTGGTATTAAAATTTCGTATTCTCACTTCAAAACATCTATAAAACAATGTTTTTTTTTACTTTAAAAATTACACAACTATTTTTCATACATTGTTAACTCACTCTGGTATTAAAATTTCGTATTCTC
>CAMPDV010005599.1:0-26141 GCA_946699065.1 Loxodes magnus | reverse complement strand
ATTCTTTTCTTACTTTACTTCTTCACTTTTAATAGGCTAACTTTCATCTACAAGCATATCTTGACAAACCGAATACAGATTCGTAATTGTGACATTATTACTAACATTTTGGATATTCTAACTTATATTTTAGTGCTTGCCACGAAAACTTATCATTAGATATTCTTTTCTTACTTTACTTCTTCACTTTTAATAGGCTAACTTTCATCTACAAGCATATCTTGACAAACCGAATACAGATTCGTAATTGTGACATTATTACTAACATTTTGGATATTCTAACTTATATTTTAGTGCTTGCCACGAAAACTTATCATTAGATATTCTTTTCTTACTTTACTTCTTCACTTTTAATAGGCTAACTTTCATCTACAAGCATATCTTGACAAACCGAATACAGATTCGTAATTGTGACATTATTACTAACATTTTGGATATTCTAACTTATATTTTAGTGCTTGCCACGAAAACTTATCATTAGATATTCTTTTCTTACTTTACTTCTTCACTTTTAATAGGCTAACTTTCATCTACAAGCATATCTTGACAAACCGAATACAGATTCGTAATTGTGACATTATTACTAACATTTTGGATATTCTAACTTATATTTTAGTGCTTGCCACGAAAACTTATCATTAGATATTCTTTTCTTACTTTACTTCTTCACTTTTAATAGGCTAACTTTCATCTACAAGCATATCTTGACAAACCGAATACAGATTCGTAATTGTGACATTATTACTAACATTTTGGATATTCTAACTTATATTTTAGTGCTTGCCACGAAAACTTATCATTAGATATTCTTTTCTTACTTTACTTCTTCACTTTTAATAGGCTAACTTTCATCTACAAGCATATCTTGACAAACCGAATACAGATTCGTAATTGTGACATTATTACTAACATTTTGGATATTCTAACTTATATTTAGTGCTTGCCACGAAAACTTATCATTAGATATTCTTTTCTTACTTTACTTCTTCACTTTTAATAGGCTAACTTTCATCTACAAGCATATCTTGACAAACCGAATACAGATTCGTAATTGTGACATTATTACTAACATTTTGGATATTCTAACTTATATTTTAGTGCTTGCCACGAAAACTTATCATTAGATATTCTTTTCTTACTTTACTTCTTCACTTTTAATAGGCTAACTTTCATCTACAAGCATATCTTGACAAACCGAATACAGATTCGTAATTGTGACATTATTACTAACATTTTGGATATTCTAACTTATATTTTAGTGCTTGCCACGAAAACTTATCATTAGATATTCTTTTCTTACTTTACTTCTTCACTTTTAATAGGCTAACTTTCATCTACAAGCATATCTTGACAAACCGAATACAGATTCGTAATTGTGACATTATTACTAACATTTTGGATATTCTAACTTATATTTTAGTGCTTGCCACGAAAACTTATCATTAGATATTCTTTTCTTACTTTACTTCTTCACTTTTAATAGGCTAACTTTCATCTACAAGCATATCTTGACAAACCGAATACAGATTCGTAATTGTGACATTATTACTAACATTTTGGATATTCTAACTTATATTTTAGTGCTTGCCACGAAAACTTATCATTAGATATTCTTTTCTTACTTTACTTCTTCACTTTTAATAGGCTAACTTTCATCTACAAGCATATCTTGACAAACCGAATACAGATTCGTAATTGTGACATTATTACTAACATTTTGGATATTCTAACTTATATTTTAGTGCTTGCCACGAAAACTTATCATTAGATATTCTTTTCTTACTTTACTTCTTCACTTTTAATAGGCTAACTTTCATCTACAAGCATATCTTGACAAACCGAATACAGATTCGTAATTGTGACATTATTACTAACATTTTGGATATTCTAACTTATATTTTAGTGCTTGCCACGAAAACTTATCATTAGATATTCTTTTCTTACTTTACTTCTTCACTTTTAATAGGCTAACTTTCATCTACAAGCATATCTTGACAAACCGAATACAGATTCGTAATTGTGACATTATTACTAACATTTTGGATATTCTAACTTATATTTTAGTGCTTGCCACGAAAACTTATCATTAGATATTCTTTTCTTACTTTACTTCTTCACTTTTAATAGGCTAACTTTCATCTACAAGCATATCTTGACAAACCGAATACAGATTCGTAATTGTGACATTATTACTAACATTTTGGATATTCTAACTTATATTTTAGTGCTTGCCACGAAAACTTATCATTAGATATTCTTTTCTTACTTTACTTCTTCACTTTTAATAGGCTAACTTTCATCTACAAGCATATCTTGACAAACCGAATACAGATTCGTAATTGTGACATTATTACTAACATTTTGGATATTCTAACTTATATTTTAGTGCTTGCCACGAAAACTTATCATTAGATATTCTTTTCTTACTTTACTTCTTCACTTTTAATAGGCTAACTTTCATCTACAAGCATATCTTGACAAACCGAATACAGATTCGTAATTGTGACATTATTACTAACATTTTGGATATTCTAACTTATATTTTAGTGCTTGCCACGAAAACTTATCATTAGATATTCTTTTCTTACTTTACTTCTTCACTTTTAATAGGCTAACTTTCATCTACAAGCATATCTTGACAAACCGAATACAGATTCGTAATTGTGACATTATTACTAACATTTGGATATTCTAACTTATATTTAGTGCTTGCCACGAAAACTTATCATTAGATATTCTTTTCTTACTTTACTTCTTCACTTTTAATAGGCTAACTTTCATCTACAAGCATATCTTGACAAACCGAATACAGATTCGTAATTGTGACATTATTACTAACATTTTGGATATTCTAACTTATATTTTAGTGCTTGCCACGAAAACTTATCATTAGATATTCTTTTCTTACTTTACTTCTTCACTTTTAATAGGCTAACTTTCATCTACAAGCATATCTTGACAAACCGAATACAGATTCGTAATTGTGACATTATTACTAACATTTTGGATATTCTAACTTATATTTTAGTGCTTGCCACGAAAACTTATCATTAGATATTCTTTTCTTACTTTACTTCTTCACTTTTAATAGGCTAACTTTCATCTACAAGCATATCTTGACAAACCGAATACAGATTCGTAATTGTGACATTATTACTAACATTTTGGATATTCTAACTTATATTTTAGTGCTTGCCACGAAAACTTATCATTAGATATTCTTTTCTTACTTTACTTCTTCACTTTTAATAGGCTAACTTTCATCTACAAGCATATCTTGACAAACCGAATACAGATTCGTAATTGTGACATTATTACTAACATTTTGGATATTCTAACTTATATTTTAGTGCTTGCCACGAAAACTTATCATTAGATATTCTTTTCTTACTTTACTTCTTCACTTTTAATAGGCTAACTTTCATCTACAAGCATATCTTGACAAACCGAATACAGATTCGTAATTGTGACATTATTACTAACATTTTGGATATTCTAACTTATATTTTAGTGCTTGCCACGAAAACTTATCATTAGATATTCTTTTCTTACTTTACTTCTTCACTTTTAATAGGCTAACTTTCATCTACAAGCATATCTTGACAAACCGAATACAGATTCGTAATTGTGACATTATTACTAACATTTTGGATATTCTAACTTATATTTTAGTGCTTGCCACGAAAACTTATCATTAGATATTCTTTTCTTACTTTACTTCTTCACTTTTAATAGGCTAACTTTCATCTACAAGCATATCTTGACAAACCGAATACAGATTCGTAATTGTGACATTATTACTAACATTTTGGATATTCTAACTTATATTTTAGTGCTTGCCACGAAAACTTATCATTAGATATTCTTTTCTTACTTTACTTCTTCACTTTTAATAGGCTAACTTTCATCTACAAGCATATCTTGACAAACCGAATACAGATTCGTAATTGTGACATTATTACTAACATTTTGGATATTCTAACTTATATTTTAGTGCTTGCCACGAAAACTTATCATTAGATATTCTTTTCTTACTTTACTTCTTCACTTTTAATAGGCTAACTTTCATCTACAAGCATATCTTGACAAACCGAATACAGATTCGTAATTGTGACATTATTACTAACATTTTGGATATTCTAACTTATATTTTAGTGCTTGCCACGAAAACTTATCATTAGATATTCTTTTCTTACTTTACTTCTTCACTTTTAATAGGCTAACTTTCATCTACAAGCATATCTTGACAAACCGAATACAGATTCGTAATTGTGACATTATTACTAACATTTTGGATATTCTAACTTATATTTTAGTGCTTGCCACGAAAACTTATCATTAGATATTCTTTTCTTACTTTACTTCTTCACTTTTAATAGGCTAACTTTCATCTACAAGCATATCTTGACAAACCGAATACAGATTCGTAATTGTGACATTATTACTAACATTTTGGATATTCTAACTTATATTTTAGTGCTTGCCACGAAAACTTATCATTAGATATTCTTTTCTTACTTTACTTCTTCACTTTTAATAGGCTAACTTTCATCTACAAGCATATCTTGACAAACCGAATACAGATTCGTAATTGTGACATTATTACTAACATTTTGGATATTCTAACTTATATTTTAGTGCTTGCCACGAAAACTTATCATTAGGATATTCTTTTCTTACTTTACTTCTTCACTTTTAATAGGCTAACTTTCATCTACAAGCATATCTTGACAAACCGAATACAGATTCGTAATTGTGACATTATTACTAACATTTTGGATATTCTAACTTATATTTTAGTGCTTGCCACGAAAACTTATCATTAGATATTCTTTTCTTACTTTACTTCTTCACTTTTAATAGGCTAACTTTCATCTACAAGCATATCTTGACAAACCGAATACAGATTCGTAATTGTGACATTATTACTAACATTTTGGATATTCTAACTTATATTTTAGTGCTTGCCACGAAAACTTATCATTAGATATTCTTTTCTTACTTTACTTCTTCACTTTTAATAGGCTAACTTTCATCTACAAGCATATCTTGACAAACCGAATACAGATTCGTAATTGTGACATTATTACTAACATTTTGGATATTCTAACTTATATTTTAGTGCTTGCCACGAAAACTTATCATTAGATATTCTTTTCTTACTTTACTTCTTCACTTTTAATAGGCTAACTTTCATCTACAAGCATATCTTGACAAACCGAATACAGATTCGTAATTGTGACATTATTACTAACATTTTGGATATTCTAACTTATATTTTAGTGCTTGCCACGAAAACTTATCATTAGATATTCTTTTCTTACTTTACTTCTTCACTTTTAATAGGCTAACTTTCATCTACAAGCATATCTTGACAAACCGAATACAGATTCGTAATTGTGACATTATTACTAACATTTTGGATATTCTAACTTATATTTTAGTGCTTGCCACGAAAACTTATCATTAGATATTCTTTTCTTACTTTACTTCTTCACTTTTAATAGGCTAACTTTCATCTACAAGCATATCTTGACAAACCGAATACAGATTCGTAATTGTGACATTATTACTAACATTTTGGATATTCTAACTTATATTTTAGTGCTTGCCACGAAAACTTATCATTAGATATTCTTTTCTTACTTTACTTCTTCACTTTTAATAGGCTAACTTTCATCTACAAGCATATCTTGACAAACCGAATACAGATTCGTAATTGTGACATTATTACTAACATTTTGGATATTCTAACTTATATTTTAGTGCTTGCCACGAAAACTTATCATTAGATATTCTTTTCTTACTTTACTTCTTCACTTTTAATAGGCTAACTTTCATCTACAAGCATATCTTGACAAACCGAATACAGATTCGTAATTGTGACATTATTACTAACATTTTGGATATTCTAACTTATATTTTAGTGCTTGCCACGAAAACTTATCATTAGATATTCTTTTCTTACTTTACTTCTTCACTTTTAATAGGCTAACTTTCATCTACAAGCATATCTTGACAAACCGAATACAGATTCGTAATTGTGACATTATTACTAACATTTTGGATATTCTAACTTATATTTTAGTGCTTGCCACGAAAACTTATCATTAGATATTCTTTTCTTACTTTACTTCTTCACTTTTAATAGGCTAACTTTCATCTACAAGCATATCTTGACAAACCGAATACAGATTCGTAATTGTGACATTATTACTAACATTTTGGATATTCTAACTTATATTTTAGTGCTTGCCACGAAAACTTATCATTAGATATTCTTTTCTTACTTTACTTCTTCACTTTTAATAGGCTAACTTTCATCTACAAGCATATCTTGACAAACCGAATACAGATTCGTAATTGTGACATTATTACTAACATTTTGGATATTCTAACTTATATTTTAGTGCTTGCCACGAAAACTTATCATTAGATATTCTTTTCTTACTTTACTTCTTCACTTTTAATAGGCTAACTTTCATCTACAAGCATATCTTGACAAACCGAATACAGATTCGTAATTGTGACATTATTACTAACATTTTGGATATTCTAACTTATATTTTTAGTGCTTGCCACGAAAACTTATCATTAGATATTCTTTTCTTACTTTACTTCTTCACTTTTAATAGGCTAACTTTCATCTACAAGCATATCTTGACAAACCGAATACAGATTCGTAATTGTGACATTATTACTAACATTTTGGATATTCTAACTTATATTTTAGTGCTTGCCACGAAAACTTATCATTAGATATTCTTTTCTTACTTTACTTCTTCACTTTTAATAGGCTAACTTTCATCTACAAGCATATCTTGACAAACCGAATACAGATTCGTAATTGTGACATTATTACTAACATTTTGGATATTCTAACTTATATTTTAGTGCTTGCCACGAAAACTTATCATTAGATATTCTTTTCTTACTTTACTTCTTCACTTTTAATAGGCTAACTTTCATCTACAAGCATATCTTGACAAACCGAATACAGATTCGTAATTGTGACATTATTACTAACATTTTGGATATTCTAACTTATATTTTAGTGCTTGCCACGAAAACTTATCATTAGATATTCTTTTCTTACTTTACTTCTTCACTTTTAATAGGCTAACTTTCATCTACAAGCATATCTTGACAAACCGAATACAGATTCGTAATTGTGACATTATTACTAACATTTTGGATATTCTAACTTATATTTTAGTGCTTGCCACGAAAACTTATCATTAGATATTCTTTTCTTACTTTACTTCTTCACTTTTAATAGGCTAACTTTCATCTACAAGCATATCTTGACAAACCGAATACAGATTCGTAATTGTGACATTATTACTAACATTTTGGATATTCTAACTTATATTTTAGTGCTTGCCACGAAAACTTATCATTAGATATTCTTTTCTTACTTTACTTCTTCACTTTTAATAGGCTAACTTTCATCTACAAGCATATCTTGACAAACCGAATACAGATTCGTAATTGTGACATTATTACTAACATTTTGGATATTCTAACTTATATTTTAGTGCTTGCCACGAAAACTTATCATTAGATATTCTTTTCTTACTTTACTTCTTCACTTTTAATAGGCTAACTTTCATCTACAAGCATATCTTGACAAACCGAATACAGATTCGTAATTGTGACATTATTACTAACATTTTGGATATTCTAACTTATATTTTAGTGCTTGCCACGAAAACTTATCATTAGATATTCTTTTCTTACTTTACTTCTTCACTTTTAATAGGCTAACTTTCATCTACAAGCATATCTTGACAAACCGAATACAGATTCGTAATTGTGACATTATTACTAACATTTTGGATATTCTAACTTATATTTTAGTGCTTGCCACGAAAACTTATCATTAGATATTCTTTTCTTACTTTACTTCTTCACTTTTAATAGGCTAACTTTCATCTACAAGCATATCTTGACAAACCGAATACAGATTCGTAATTGTGACATTATTACTAACATTTTGGATATTCTAACTTATATTTTAGTGCTTGCCACGAAAACTTATCATTAGATATTCTTTTCTTACTTTACTTCTTCACTTTTAATAGGCTAACTTTCATCTACAAGCATATCTTGACAAACCGAATACAGATTCGTAATTGTGACATTATTACTAACATTTTGGATATTCTAACTTATATTTTAGTGCTTGCCACGAAAACTTATCATTAGATATTCTTTTCTTACTTTACTTCTTCACTTTTAATAGGCTAACTTTCATCTACAAGCATATCTTGACAAACCGAATACAGATTCGTAATTGTGACATTATTACTAACATTTTGGATATTCTAACTTATATTTTAGTGCTTGCCACGAAAACTTATCATTAGATATTCTTTTCTTACTTTACTTCTTCACTTTTAATAGGCTAACTTTCATCTACAAGCATATCTTGACAAACCGAATACAGATTCGTAATTGTGACATTATTACTAACATTTTGGATATTCTAACTTATATTTTAGTGCTTGCCACGAAAACTTATCATTAGATATTCTTTTCTTACTTTACTTCTTCACTTTTAATAGGCTAACTTTCATCTACAAGCATAATCTTGACAAACCGAATACAGATTCGTAATTGTGACATTATTACTAACATTTTGGATATTCTAACTTATATTTTAGTGCTTGCCACGAAAACTTATCATTAGATATTCTTTTCTTACTTTACTTCTTCACTTTTAATAGGCTAACTTTCATCTACAAGCATATCTTGACAAACCGAATACAGATTCGTAATTGTGACATTATTACTAACATTTTGGATATTCTAACTTATATTTTAGTGCTTGCCACGAAAACTTATCATTAGATATTCTTTTCTTACTTTACTTCTTCACTTTTAATAGGCTAACTTTCATCTACAAGCATATCTTGACAAACCGAATACAGATTCGTAATTGTGACATTATTACTAACATTTTGGATATTCTAACTTATATTTTAGTGCTTGCCACGAAAACTTATCATTAGATATTCTTTTCTTACTTTACTTCTTCACTTTTAATAGGCTAACTTTCATCTACAAGCATATCTTGACAAACCGAATACAGATTCGTAATTGTGACATTATTACTAACATTTTGGATATTCTAACTTATATTTTAGTGCTTGCCACGAAAACTTATCATTAGATATTCTTTTCTTACTTTACTTCTTCACTTTTAATAGGCTAACTTTCATCTACAAGCATATCTTGACAAACCGAATACAGATTCGTAATTGTGACATTATTACTAACATTTTGGATATTCTAACTTATATTTTAGTGCTTGCCACGAAAACTTATCATTAGATATTCTTTTCTTACTTTACTTCTTCACTTTTAATAGGCTAACTTTCATCTACAAGCATATCTTGACAAACCGAATACAGATTCGTAATTGTGACATTATTACTAACATTTTGGATATTCTAACTTATATTTTAGTGCTTGCCACGAAAACTTATCATTAGATATTCTTTTCTTACTTTACTTCTTCACTTTTAATAGGCTAACTTTCATCTACAAGCATATCTTGACAAACCGAATACAGATTCGTAATTGTGACATTATTACTAACATTTTGGATATTCTAACTTATATTTTAGTGCTTGCCACGAAAACTTATCATTAGATATTCTTTTCTTACTTTACTTCTTCACTTTTAATAGGCTAACTTTCATCTACAAGCATATCTTGACAAACCGAATACAGATTCGTAATTGTGACATTATTACTAACATTTTGGATATTCTAACTTATATTTTAGTGCTTGCCACGAAAACTTATCATTAGATATTCTTTTCTTACTTTACTTCTTCACTTTTAATAGGCTAACTTTCATCTACAAGCATATCTTGACAAACCGAATACAGATTCGTAATTGTGACATTATTACTAACATTTTGGATATTCTAACTTATATTTTAGTGCTTGCCACGAAAACTTATCATTAGATATTCTTTTCTTACTTTACTTCTTCACTTTTAATAGGCTAACTTTCATCTACAAGCATATCTTGACAAACCGAATACAGATTCGTAATTGTGACATTATTACTAACATTTTGGATATTCTAACTTATATTTTAGTGCTTGCCACGAAAACTTATCATTAGATATTCTTTTCTTACTTTACTTCTTCACTTTTAATAGGCTAACTTTCATCTACAAGCATATCTTGACAAACCGAATACAGATTCGTAATTGTGACATTATTACTAACATTTTGGATATTCTAACTTATATTTTAGTGCTTGCCACGAAAACTTATCATTAGATATTCTTTTCTTACTTTACTTCTTCACTTTTAATAGGCTAACTTTCATCTACAAGCATATCTTGACAAACCGAATACAGATTCGTAATTGTGACATTATTACTAACATTTTGGATATTCTAACTTATATTTTAGTGCTTGCCACGAAAACTTATCATTAGATATTCTTTTCTTACTTTACTTCTTCACTTTTAATAGGCTAACTTTCATCTACAAGCATATCTTGACAAACCGAATACAGATTCGTAATTGTGACATTATTACTAACATTTTGGATATTCTAACTTATATTTTAGTGCTTGCCACGAAAACTTATCATTAGATATTCTTTTCTTACTTTACTTCTTCACTTTTAATAGGCTAACTTTCATCTACAAGCATATCTTGACAAACCGAATACAGATTCGTAATTGTGACATTATTACTAACATTTTGGATATTCTAACTTATATTTTAGTGCTTGCCACGAAAACTTATCATTAGATATTCTTTTCTTACTTTACTTCTTCACTTTTAATAGGCTAACTTTCATCTACAAGCATATCTTGACAAACCGAATACAGATTCGTAATTGTGACATTATTACTAACATTTTGGATATTCTAACTTATATTTTAGTGCTTGCCACGAAAACTTATCATTAGATATTCTTTTCTTACTTTACTTCTTCACTTTTAATAGGCTAACTTTCATCTACAAGCATATCTTGACAAACCGAATACAGATTCGTAATTGTGACATTATTACTAACATTTTGGATATTCTAACTTATATTTTAGTGCTTGCCACGAAAACTTATCATTAGATATTCTTTTCTTACTTTACTTCTTCACTTTTAATAGGCTAACTTTCATCTACAAGCATATCTTGACAAACCGAATACAGATTCGTAATTGTGACATTATTACTAACATTTTGGATATTCTAACTTATATTTTAGTGCTTGCCACGAAAACTTATCATTAGATATTCTTTTCTTACTTTACTTCTTCACTTTTAATAGGCTAACTTTCATCTACAAGCATATCTTGACAAACCGAATACAGATTCGTAATTGTGACATTATTACTAACATTTTGGATATTCTAACTTATATTTTAGTGCTTGCCACGAAAACTTATCATTAGATATTCTTTTCTTACTTTACTTCTTCACTTTTAATAGGCTAACTTTCATCTACAAGCATATCTTGACAAACCGAATACAGATTCGTAATTGTGACATTATTACTAACATTTTGGATATTCTAACTTATATTTTAGTGCTTGCCACGAAAACTTATCATTAGATATTCTTTTCTTACTTTACTTCTTCACTTTTAATAGGCTAACTTTCATCTACAAGCATATCTTGACAAACCGAATACAGATTCGTAATTGTGACATTATTACTAACATTTTGGATATTCTAACTTATATTTTAGTGCTTGCCACGAAAACTTATCATTAGATATTCTTTTCTTACTTTACTTCTTCACTTTTAATAGGCTAACTTTCATCTACAAGCATATCTTGACAAACCGAATACAGATTCGTAATTGTGACATTATTACTAACATTTTGGATATTCTAACTTATATTTTAGTGCTTGCCACGAAAACTTATCATTAGATATTCTTTTCTTACTTTACTTCTTCACTTTTAATAGGCTAACTTTCATCTACAAGCATATCTTGACAAACCGAATACAGATTCGTAATTGTGACATTATTACTAACATTTTGGATATTCTAACTTATATTTTAGTGCTTGCCACGAAAACTTATCATTAGATATTCTTTTCTTACTTTACTTCTTCACTTTTAATAGGCTAACTTTCATCTACAAGCATATCTTGACAAACCGAATACAGATTCGTAATTGTGACATTATTACTAACATTTTGGATATTCTAACTTATATTTTAGTGCTTGCCACGAAAACTTATCATTAGATATTCTTTTCTTACTTTACTTCTTCACTTTTAATAGGCTAACTTTCATCTACAAGCATATCTTGACAAACCGAATACAGATTCGTAATTGTGACATTATTACTAACATTTTGGATATTCTAACTTATATTTTAGTGCTTGCCACGAAAACTTATCATTAGATATTCTTTTCTTACTTTACTTCTTCACTTTTAATAGGCTAACTTTCATCTACAAGCATATCTTGACAAACCGAATACAGATTCGTAATTGTGACATTATTACTAACATTTTGGATATTCTAACTTATATTTTAGTGCTTGCCACGAAAACTTATCATTAGATATTCTTTTCTTACTTTACTTCTTCACTTTTCTAAAGCTAACTTTCATCTACAAGCATATCTTGACTAACCGAATACAGATTCGTAATTGAGACATTATTACTAACATTTTGGATATTCTAACTTATATTTTAGTGCTTGCTACGAAAACTTATCATTAGATATTCTTTTCTTACTTTACTTCTTCACTTTTCTAAAGCTAACTTTCATCTACAAGCATATCTTGACTAACCGAATACAGATTCGTAATTGTGACATTATTACTAACATTTTGGATATTCTAACTTATATTTTAGTGCTTGCTACGAAAACTTATCATTAGATATTCTTTTCTTACTTTGATTCTTCACTTTTCTAAAGCTAACTTTCATCTACAAGCATATCTTGACAAACCGAATACAGATTCGTAATTGTGACATTATTACTAACATTTTGGATATTCTAACTTATATTTTAGTGCTTGCTACGAAAACTTATCATTAGATATTCTTTTCTTACTTTGATTCTTCACTTTTCTAAAGCTAACTTTCATCTACAAGCATATCTTGACAAACCGAATACAGATTCGTAATTGTGACATTATTACTAACATTTTGGATATTCTAACTTATATTTTAGTGCTTGCTACGAAAACTTATCATTAGATATTCTTTTCTTACTTTGATTCTTCACTTTTCTAAAGCTAACTTTCATCTACAAGCATATCTTGACTAACCGAATACAGATTCGTAATTGAGACATTATTACTAACATTTTGGATATTCTAACTTATATTTTAGTGCTTGCTACGAAAACTTATCATTAGATATTCTTTTCTTACTTTACTTCTTCACTTTTCTAAAGCTAACTTTCATCTACAAGCATATCTTGACTAACCGAATACAGATTCGTAATTGTGACATTATTACTAACATTTTGGATATTCTAACTTATATTTTAGTGCTTGCTACGAAAACTTATCATTAGATATTCTTTTCTTACTTTGATTCTTCACTTTTCTAAAGCTAACTTTCATCTACAAGCATATCTTGACAAACCGAATACAGATTCGTAATTGTGACATTATTACTAACATTTTGGATATTCTAACTTATATTTTAGTGCTTGCTACGAAAACTTATCATTAGATATTCTTTTCTTACTTTGATTCTTCACTTTTCTAAAGCTAACTTTCATCTACAAGCATATCTTGACAAACCGAATACAGATTCGTAATTGTGACATTATTACTAACATTTTGGATATTCTAACTTATATTTTAGTGCTTGCCACGAAAACTTATCATTAGATATTCTTTTCTTACTTTACTTCTTCACTTTTCTAAAGCTAACTTTCATCTACAAGCATATCTTGACTAACCGAATACAGATTCGTAATTGAGACATTATTACTAACATTTTGGATATTCTAACTTATATTTTAGTGCTTGCTACGAAAACTTATCATTAGATATTCTTTTCTTACTTTACTTCTTCACTTTTCTAAAGCTAACTTTCATCTACAAGCATATCTTGACTAACCGAATACAGATTCGTAATTGTGACATTATTACTAACATTTTGGATATTCTAACTTATATTTTAGTGCTTGCTACGAAAACTTATCATTAGATATTCTTTTCTTACTTTGATTCTTCACTTTTCTAAAGCTAACTTTCATCTACAAGCATATCTTGACAAACCGAATACAGATTCGTAATTGTGACATTATTACTAACATTTTGGATATTCTAACTTATATTTTAGTGCTTGCTACGAAAACTTATCATTAGATATTCTTTTCTTACTTTGATTCTTCACTTTTCTAAAGCTAACTTTCATCTACAAGCATATCTTGACAAACCGAATACAGATTCGTAATTGTGACATTATTACTAACATTTTGGATATTCTAACTTATATTTTAGTGCTTGCCACGAAAACTTATCATTAGATATTCTTTTCTTACTTTACTTCTTCACTTTTCTAAAGCTAACTTTCATCTACAAGCATATCTTGACTAACCGAATACAGATTCGTAATTGAGACATTATTACTAACATTTTGGATATTCTAACTTATATTTTAGTGCTTGCTACGAAAACTTATCATTAGATATTCTTTTCTTACTTTACTTCTTCACTTTTCTAAAGCTAACTTTCATCTACAAGCATATCTTGACTAACCGAATACAGATTCGTAATTGTGACATTATTACTAACATTTTGGATATTCTAACTTATATTTTAGTGCTTGCTACGAAAACTTATCATTAGATATTCTTTTCTTACTTTGATTCTTCACTTTTCTAAAGCTAACTTTCATCTACAAGCATATCTTGACAAACCGAATACAGATTCGTAATTGTGACATTATTACTAACATTTTGGATATTCTAACTTATATTTTAGTGCTTGCTACGAAAACTTATCATTAGATATTCTTTTCTTACTTTGATTCTTCACTTTTCTAAAGCTAACTTTCATCTACAAGCATATCTTGACAAACCGAATACAGATTCGTAATTGTGACATTATTACTAACATTTTGGATATTCTAACTTATATTTTAGTGCTTGCTACGAAAACTTATCATTAGATATTCTTTTCTTACTTTGATTCTTCACTTTTCTAAAGCTAACTTTCATCTACAAGCATATCTTGACAAACCGAATACAGATTCGTAATTGTGACATTATTACTAACATTTTGGATATTCTAACTTATATTTTAGTGCTTGCTACGAAAACTTATCATTAGATATTCTTTTCTTACTTTGATTCTTCACTTTTCTAAAGCTAACTTTCATCTACAAGCATATCTTGACAAACCGAATACAGATTCGTAATTGTGACATTATTACTAACATTTTGGATATTCTAACTTATATTTTAGTGCTTGCTACGAAAACTTATCATTAGATATTCTTTTCTTACTTTGATTCTTCACTTTTCTAAAGCTAACTTTCATCTACAAGCATATCTTGACTAACCGAATACAGATTCGTAATTGAGACATTATTACTAACATTTTGGATATTCTAACTTATATTTTAGTGCTTGCTACGAAAACTTATCATTAGATATTCTTTTCTTACTTTACTTCTTCACTTTTCTAAAGCTAACTTTCATCTACAAGCATATCTTGACTAACCGAATACAGATTCGTAATTGTGACATTATTACTAACATTTTGGATATTCTAACTTATATTTTAGTGCTTGCTACGAAAACTTATCATTAGATATTCTTTTCTTACTTTGATTCTTCACTTTTCTAAAGCTAACTTTCATCTACAAGCATATCTTGACAAACCGAATACAGATTCGTAATTGTGACATTATTACTAACATTTTGGATATTCTAACTTATATTTTAGTGCTTGCTACGAAAACTTATCATTAGATATTCTTTTCTTACTTTACTTCTTCACTTTTCTAAAGCTAACTTTCATCTACAAGCATATCTTGACTAACCGAATACAGATTCGTAATTGTGACATTATTACTAACATTTTGGATATTCTAACTTATATTTTAGTGCTTGCTACGAAAACTTATCATTAGATATTCTTTTCTTACTTTGATTCTTCACTTTTCTAAAGCTAACTTTCATCTACAAGCATATCTTGACAAACCGAATACAGATTCGTAATTATCATATTATTACTAACATTTTGGATATTCTAACTTATATTTTAGTGCTTGCTACGAAAACTTATCATTAGATATTCTTTTCTTACTTTGATTCTTCACTTTTCTAAAGCTAACTTTCATCTACAAGCATATCTTGACAAACCGAATACAGATTCGTAATTGTGACATTATTACTAACATTTTGGATATTCTAACTTATATTTTAGTGCTTGCTACGAAAACTTATCATTAGATATTCTTTTCTTACTTTGATTCTTCACTTTTCTAAAGCTAACTTTCATCTACAAGCATATCTTGACAAACCGAATACAGATTCGTAATTATCATATTATTACTAACATTTTGGATATTCTAACTTATATTTTAGTGCTTGCTACGAAAACTTATCATTAGATATTCTTTTCTTACTTTGATTCTTCACTTTTCTAAAGCTAACTTTCATCTACAAGCATATCTTGACAAACCGAATACAGATTCGTAATTGTGACATTATTACTAACATTTTGGATATTCTAACTTATATTTTAGTGCTTGCTACGAAAACTTATCATTAGATATTCTTTTCTTACTTTACTTCTTCACTTTTCTAAAGCTAACTTTCATCTACAAGCATATCTTGACTAACCGAATACAGATTCGTAATTGAGACATTATTACTAACATTTTGGATATTCTAACTTATATTTTAGTGCTTGCTACGAAAACTTATCATTAGATATTCTTTTCTTACTTTACTTCTTCACTTTTCTAAAGCTAACTTTCATCTACAAGCATATCTTGACTAACCGAATACAGATTCGTAATTGAGACATTATTACTAACATTTTGGATATTCTAACTTATATTTTAGTGCTTGCTACGAAAACTTATCATTAGATATTCTTTTCTTACTTTACTTCTTCACTTTTCTAAAGCTAACTTTCATCTACAAGCATATCTTGACTAACCGAATACAGATTCGTAATTGAGACATTATTACTAACATTTTGGATATTCTAACTTATATTTTAGTGCTTGCTACGAAAACTTATCATTAGATATTCTTTTCTTACTTTACTTCTTCACTTTTCTAAAGCTAACTTTCATCTACAAGCATATCTTGACTAACCGAATACAGATTCGTAATTGAGACATTATTACTAACATTTTGGATATTCTAACTTATATTTTAGTGCTTGCTACGAAAACTTATCATTAGATATTCTTTTCTTACTTTACTTCTTCACTTTTCTAAAGCTAACTTTCATCTACAAGCATATCTTGACTAACCGAATACAGATTCGTAATTGTGACATTATTACTAACATTTTGGATATTCTAACTTATATTTTAGTGCTTGCTACGAAAACTTATCATTAGATATTCTTTTCTTACTTTACTTCTTCACTTTTCTAAATACTTATTACTTCTCAAAGCATACTCCTTAAAACTGAAATTCTATCTTCTTTTCTTACTTTACTTCTTCACTTTTCTATAGGCTAACTTTCATCTACAAGCATATCTTGACAAACCGAATACAGATTCGTAATTATTATATTATTACTAACATTTTGGATATTCTAACTTATATTTTAGTGCTTGCTACGAAAACTTATCATTAGATATTCTTTTCTTACTTTACTTCTTCACTTTTCTAAATACTTATTACTTCTCAAAGCATACTCCTTAAAACTGAAATTCTATCTTCTTTTCTTACTTTACTTCTTCACTTTTCTATAGGCTAACTTTCATCTACAAGCATATCTTGACAAACCGAATACAGATTCGTAATTATTATATTATTACTAACATTTTGGATATTCTAACTTATATTTTAGTGCTTGCTACGAAAACTTATCATTAGATATTCTTTTCTTACTTTACTTCTTCACTTTTCTAAATACTTATTACTTCTCAAAGCATACTCCTTAAAACTGAAATTCTATCTTCTTTTCTTACTTTACTTCTTCACTTTTCTATAGGCTAACTTTCATCTACAAGCATATCTTGACAAACCGAATACAGATTCGTAATTATTATATTATTACTAACATTTTGGATATTCTAACTTATATTTTAGTGCTTGCTACGAAAACTTATCATTAGATATTCTTTTCTTACTTTACTTCTTCACTTTTCTAAATACTTATTACTTCTCAAAGCATACTCCTTAAAACTGAAATTCTATCTTCTTTTCTTACTTTACTTCTTCACTTTTCTATAGGCTAACTTTCATCTACAAGCATATCTTGACAAACCGAATACAGATTCGTAATTATTATATTATTACTAACATTTTGGATATTCTAACTTATATTTTAGTGCTTGCTACGAAAACTTATCATTAGATATTCTTTTCTTACTTTACTTCTTCACTTTTCTAAATACTTATTACTTCTCAAAGCATACTCCTTAAAACTGAAATTCTATCTTCTTTTCTTACTTTACTTCTTCACTTTTCTATAGGCTAACTTTCATCTACAAGCATATCTTGACAAACCGAATACAGATTCGTAATTATTATATTATTACTAACATTTTGGATATTCTAACTTATATTTTAGTGCTTGCTACGAAAACTTATCATTAGATATTCTTTTCTTACTTTACTTCTTCACTTTTCTAAATACTTATTACTTCTCAAAGCATACTCCTTAAAACTGAAATTCTATCTTCTTTTCTTACTTTACTTCTTCACTTTTCTATAGGCTAACTTTCATCTACAAGCATATCTTGACAAACCGAATACAGATTCGTAATTATTATATTATTACTAACATTTTGGATATTCTAACTTATATTTTAGTGCTTGCTACGAAAACTTATCATTAGATATTCTTTTCTTACTTTACTTCTTCACTTTTCTAAATACTTATTACTTCTCAAAGCATACTCCTTAAAACTGAAATTCTATCTTCTTTTCTTACTTTACTTCTTCACTTTTCTATAGGCTAACTTTCATCTACAAGCATATCTTGACAAACCGAATACAGATTCGTAATTATTATATTATTACTAACATTTTGGATATTCTAACTTATATTTTAGTGCTTGCTACGAAAACTTATCATTAGATATTCTTTTCTTACTTTACTTCTTCACTTTTCTAAATACTTATTACTTCTCAAAGCATACTCCTTAAAACTGAAATTCTATCTTCTTTTCTTACTTTACTTCTTCACTTTTCTATAGGCTAACTTTCATCTACAAGCATATCTTGACTAAACGAATACAGATTCGTAATTATTATATTATTACTAACATTTTGGATTTTCTAACTTATATTTTAGTGCTTGCTACGAAAACTTATCATTAGATATTCTTTTCTTACTTTGATTCTTCACTTTTCTAAAGCTAACTTTCATCTACAAGCATATCTTGACAAACCGAATACAGATTCGTAATTGTGACATTATTACTAACATTTTGGATATTCTAACTTATATTTTAGTGCTTGCTACGAAAACTTATCATTAGATATTCTTTTCTTACTTTGATTCTTCACTTTTCTAAAGCTAACTTTCATCTACAAGCATATCTTGACTAACCGAATACAGATTCGTAATTGAGACATTATTACTAACATTTTGGATATTCTAACTTATATTTTAGTGCTTGCTACGAAAACTTATCATTAGATATTCTTTTCTTACTTTACTTCTTCACTTTTCTAAAGCTAACTTTCATCTACAAGCATATCTTGACTAACCGAATACAGATTCGTAATTGTGACATTATTACTAACATTTTGGATATTCTAACTTATATTTTAGTGCTTGCTACGAAAACTTATCATTAGATATTCTTTTCTTACTTTGATTCTTCACTTTTCTAAAGCTAACTTTCATCTACAAGCATATCTTGACAAACCGAATACAGATTCGTAATTGTGACATTATTACTAACATTTTGGATATTCTAACTTATATTTTAGTGCTTGCTACGAAAACTTATCATTAGATATTCTTTTCTTACTTTGATTCTTCACTTTTCTAAAGCTAACTTTCATCTACAAGCATATCTTGACAAACCGAATACAGATTCGTAATTGTGACATTATTACTAACATTTTGGATATTCTAACTTATATTTTAGTGCTTGCTACGAAAACTTATCATTAGATATTCTTTTCTTACTTTACTTCTTCACTTTTCTAAAGCTAACTTTCATCTACAAGCATATCTTGACTAACCGAATACAGATTCGTAATTGTGACATTATTACTAACATTTTGGATATTCTAACTTATATTTTAGTGCTTGCTACGAAAACTTATCATTAGATATTCTTTTCTTACTTTGATTCTTCACTTTTCTAAAGCTAACTTTCATCTACAAGCATATCTTGACAAACCGAATACAGATTCGTAATTATCATATTATTACTAACATTTTGGATATTCTAACTTATATTTTAGTGCTTGCTACGAAAACTTATCATTAGATATTCTTTTCTTACTTTGATTCTTCACTTTTCTAAAGCTAACTTTCATCTACAAGCATATCTTGACAAACCGAATACAGATTCGTAATTGTGACATTATTACTAACATTTTGGATATTCTAACTTATATTTTAGTGCTTGCTACGAAAACTTATCATTAGATATTCTTTTCTTACTTTGATTCTTCACTTTTCTAAAGCTAACTTTCATCTACAAGCATATCTTGACAAACCGAATACAGATTCGTAATTATCATATTATTACTAACATTTTGGATATTCTAACTTATATTTTAGTGCTTGCTACGAAAACTTATCATTAGATATTCTTTTCTTACTTTGATTCTTCACTTTTCTAAAGCTAACTTTCATCTACAAGCATATCTTGACAAACCGAATACAGATTCGTAATTGTGACATTATTACTAACATTTTGGATATTCTAACTTATATTTTAGTGCTTGCTACGAAAACTTATCATTAGATATTCTTTTCTTACTTTACTTCTTCACTTTTCTAAAGCTAACTTTCATCTACAAGCATATCTTGACTAACCGAATACAGATTCGTAATTGAGACATTATTACTAACATTTTGGATATTCTAACTTATATTTTAGTGCTTGCTACGAAAACTTATCATTAGATATTCTTTTCTTACTTTACTTCTTCACTTTTCTAAAGCTAACTTTCATCTACAAGCATATCTTGACTAACCGAATACAGATTCGTAATTGAGACATTATTACTAACATTTTGGATATTCTAACTTATATTTTAGTGCTTGCTACGAAAACTTATCATTAGATATTCTTTTCTTACTTTACTTCTTCACTTTTCTAAAGCTAACTTTCATCTACAAGCATATCTTGACTAACCGAATACAGATTCGTAATTGAGACATTATTACTAACATTTTGGATATTCTAACTTATATTTTAGTGCTTGCTACGAAAACTTATCATTAGATATTCTTTTCTTACTTTACTTCTTCACTTTTCTAAAGCTAACTTTCATCTACAAGCATATCTTGACTAACCGAATACAGATTCGTAATTGTGACATTATTACTAACATTTTGGATATTCTAACTTATATTTTAGTGCTTGCTACGAAAACTTATCATTAGATATTCTTTTCTTACTTTGATTCTTCACTTTTCTAAAGCTAACTTTCATCTACAAGCATATCTTGACAAACCGAATACAGATTCGTAATTGTGACATTATTACTAACATTTTGGATATTCTAACTTATATTTTAGTGCTTGCTACGAAAACTTATCATTAGATATTCTTTTCTTACTTTGATTCTTCACTTTTCTAAAGCTAACTTTCATCTACAAGCATATCTTGACAAACCGAATACAGATTCGTAATTATCATATTATTACTAACATTTTGGATATTCTAACTTATATTTTAGTGCTTGCTACGAAAACTTATCATTAGATATTCTTTTCTTACTTTGATTCTTCACTTTTCTAAAGCTAACTTTCATCTACAAGCATATCTTGACAAACCGAATACAGATTCGTAATTGTGACATTATTACTAACATTTTGGATATTCTAACTTATATTTTAGTGCTTGCTACGAAAACTTATCATTAGATATTCTTTTCTTACTTTGATTCTTCACTTTTCTAAAGCTAACTTTCATCTACAAGCATATCTTGACAAACCGAATACAGATTCGTAATTATCATATTATTACTAACATTTTGGATATTCTAACTTATATTTTAGTGCTTGCTACGAAAACTTATCATTAGATATTCTTTTCTTACTTTGATTCTTCACTTTTCTAAAGCTAACTTTCATCTACAAGCATATCTTGACAAACCGAATACAGATTCGTAATTGTGACATTATTACTAACATTTTGGATATTCTAACTTATATTTTAGTGCTTGCTACGAAAACTTATCATTAGATATTCTTTTCTTACTTTACTTCTTCACTTTTCTAAAGCTAACTTTCATCTACAAGCATATCTTGACTAACCGAATACAGATTCGTAATTGAGACATTATTACTAACATTTTGGATATTCTAACTTATATTTTAGTGCTTGCTACGAAAACTTATCATTAGATATTCTTTTCTTACTTTACTTCTTCACTTTTCTAAAGCTAACTTTCATCTACAAGCATATCTTGACTAACCGAATACAGATTCGTAATTGAGACATTATTACTAACATTTTGGATATTCTAACTTATATTTTAGTGCTTGCTACGAAAACTTATCATTAGATATTCTTTTCTTACTTTACTTCTTCACTTTTCTAAAGCTAACTTTCATCTACAAGCATATCTTGACTAACCGAATACAGATTCGTAATTGAGACATTATTACTAACATTTTGGATATTCTAACTTATATTTTAGTGCTTGCTACGAAAACTTATCATTAGATATTCTTTTCTTACTTTACTTCTTCACTTTTCTAAAGCTAACTTTCATCTACAAGCATATCTTGACTAACCGAATACAGATTCGTAATTGTGACATTATTACTAACATTTTGGATATTCTAACTTATATTTTAGTGCTTGCTACGAAAACTTATCATTAGATATTCTTTTCTTACTTTGATTCTTCACTTTTCTAAAGCTAACTTTCATCTACAAGCATATCTTGACAAACCGAATACAGATTCGTAATTGTGACATTATTACTAACATTTTGGATATTCTAACTTATATTTTAGTGCTTGCTACGAAAACTTATCATTAGATATTCTTTTCTTACTTTGATTCTTCACTTTTCTAAAGCTAACTTTCATCTACAAGCATATCTTGACAAACCGAATACAGATTCGTAATTGTGACATTATTACTAACATTTTGGATATTCTAACTTATATTTTAGTGCTTGCTACGAAAACTTATCATTAGATATTCTTTTCTTACTTTACTTCTTCACTTTTCTAAAGCTAACTTTCATCTACAAGCATATCTTGACTAACCGAATACAGATTCGTAATTGTGACATTATTACTAACATTTTGGATATTCTAACTTATATTTTAGTGCTTGCTACGAAAACTTATCATTAGATATTCTTTTCTTACTTTGATTCTTCACTTTTCTAAAGCTAACTTTCATCTACAAGCATATCTTGACAAACCGAATACAGATTCGTAATTATCATATTATTACTAACATTTTGGATATTCTAACTTATATTTTAGTGCTTGCTACGAAAACTTATCATTAGATATTCTTTTCTTACTTTGATTCTTCACTTTTCTAAAGCTAACTTTCATCTACAAGCATATCTTGACAAACCGAATACAGATTCGTAATTGTGACATTATTACTAACATTTTGGATATTCTAACTTATATTTTAGTGCTTGCTACGAAAACTTATCATTAGATATTCTTTTCTTACTTTGATTCTTCACTTTTCTAAAGCTAACTTTCATCTACAAGCATATCTTGACAAACCGAATACAGATTCGTAATTATCATATTATTACTAACATTTTGGATATTCTAACTTATATTTTAGTGCTTGCTACGAAAACTTATCATTAGATATTCTTTTCTTACTTTGATTCTTCACTTTTCTAAAGCTAACTTTCATCTACAAGCATATCTTGACAAACCGAATACAGATTCGTAATTGTGACATTATTACTAACATTTTGGATATTCTAACTTATATTTTAGTGCTTGCTACGAAAACTTATCATTAGATATTCTTTTCTTACTTTACTTCTTCACTTTTCTAAAGCTAACTTTCATCTACAAGCATATCTTGACTAACCGAATACAGATTCGTAATTGAGACATTATTACTAACATTTTGGATATTCTAACTTATATTTTAGTGCTTGCTACGAAAACTTATCATTAGATATTCTTTTCTTACTTTACTTCTTCACTTTTCTAAAGCTAACTTTCATCTACAAGCATATCTTGACTAACCGAATACAGATTCGTAATTGAGACATTATTACTAACATTTTGGATATTCTAACTTATATTTTAGTGCTTGCTACGAAAACTTATCATTAGATATTCTTTTCTTACTTTACTTCTTCACTTTTCTAAAGCTAACTTTCATCTACAAGCATATCTTGACAAACCGAATACAGATTCGTAATTATCATATTATTACTAACATTTTGGATATTCTAACTTATATTTTAGTGCTTGCTACGAAAACTTATCATTAGATATTCTTTTCTTACTTTGATTCTTCACTTTTCTAAAGCTAACTTTCATCTACAAGCATATCTTGACAAACCGAATACAGATTCGTAATTGTGACATTATTACTAACATTTTGGATATTCTAACTTATATTTTAGTGCTTGCTACGAAAACTTATCATTAGATATTCTTTTCTTACTTTGATTCTTCACTTTTCTAAAGCTAACTTTCATCTACAAGCATATCTTGACAAACCGAATACAGATTCGTAATTATCATATTATTACTAACATTTTGGATATTCTAACTTATATTTTAGTGCTTGCTACGAAAACTTATCATTAGATATTCTTTTCTTACTTTGATTCTTCACTTTTCTAAAGCTAACTTTCATCTACAAGCATATCTTGACAAACCGAATACAGATTCGTAATTGTGACATTATTACTAACATTTTGGATATTCTAACTTATATTTTAGTGCTTGCTACGAAAACTTATCATTAGATATTCTTTTCTTACTTTACTTCTTCACTTTTCTAAAGCTAACTTTCATCTACAAGCATATCTTGACTAACCGAATACAGATTCGTAATTGAGACATTATTACTAACATTTTGGATATTCTAACTTATATTTTAGTGCTTGCTACGAAAACTTATCATTAGATATTCTTTTCTTACTTTACTTCTTCACTTTTCTAAAGCTAACTTTCATCTACAAGCATATCTTGACTAACCGAATACAGATTCGTAATTGAGACATTATTACTAACATTTTGGATATTCTAACTTATATTTTAGTGCTTGCTACGAAAACTTATCATTAGATATTCTTTTCTTACTTTACTTCTTGCACTTTTCTAAAGCTAACTTTCATCTACAAGCATATCTTGACTAACCGAATACAGATTCGTAATTGAGACATTATTACTAACATTTTGGATATTCTAACTTATATTTTAGTGCTTGCTACGAAAACTTATCATTAGATATTCTTTTCTTACTTTACTTCTTCACTTTTCTAAAGCTAACTTTCATCTACAAGCATATCTTGACTAACCGAATACAGATTCGTAATTGTGACATTATTACTAACATTTTGGATATTCTAACTTATATTTTAGTGCTTGCTACGAAAACTTATCATTAGATATTCTTTTCTTACTTTACTTCTTCACTTTTCTAAAGCTAACTTTCATCTACAAGCATATCTTGACTAACCGAATACAGATTCGTAATTGTGACATTATTACTAACATTTTGGATATTCTAACTTATATTTTAGTGCTTGCTACGAAAACTTATCATTAGATATTCTTTTCTTACTTTACTTCTTCACTTTTCTAAATACTTATTACTTCTCAAAG
>CAMPDV010005598.1:0-24346 GCA_946699065.1 Loxodes magnus | reverse complement strand
CTCATGGTCTTACAGGTACCTGTCTTGACGTCCCATAGTCTCACCGTCTTATCATAACTTCCCGATACGATGAACTCTGAATCACTGGATATAGCCACAGATGATACATAACTAGTGTGACCACTCATGGTCTTACAGGTACCTGTCTTGACGTCCCATAGTCTCACCGTCTAATCATGACTTCCCGATACGATGAACTCTGAATCACTGGATATAGCCACAGCATATACATAATGTGTGTGACCACTCATGGTCTTACAGGTACCTGTCTTGACGTCCCATAGTCTCACCGTCTTATCATAACTTCCCGATACGATGAACTCTGAATCACTGGATATAGCCACAGATGATACATAATGTGTGTGACCACTCATGGTCTTACAGGTACCTGTCTTGACGTCCCATAGTCTCACCGTCTTATCATAACTTCCCGATACGATGAACTCTGAATCACTGGATATAGCCACAGCATATACATAACTAGTGTGACCACTCATGGTCTTACAGGTACCTGTCTTGACGTCCCATAGTCTCACCGTCTTATCATGACTTCCCGATACGATGAACTCTGAATCACCGAAAATAGCCACAGATGATACATAACTAGTGTGACCACTCATGGTCTTACAGGTACCTGTCTTGACGTCCCATAGTCTCACCGTCTTATCATAACTTCCCGATACGATGAACTCTTAATCACTGGATATAGCCACAGATGATACATAACTAGTGTGACCACTCATGGTCTTACAGGTACCTGTCTTGACGTCCCATAGTCTCACCGTCTAATCATGACTTCACGATACGATGAACTCTGAATCACTGGATATAGCCACAGCATATACATAACTAGTGTGACCACTCATGGTCTTACAGGTACCTGTCTTGACGTCTCATAGTCTCACCGTCTTATCATGACTTCCCGATACGATGAACTCTGAATCACTGGATATAGCCACAGATGATACATAATGTGTGTGACCACTCATGGTCTTACAGGTACCTGTCTTGACGTCCCATAGTCTCACCGTCTAATCATAACTTCCCGATACGATGAACTCTGAATCACTGGATATAGCCACAGATGATACATAACTAGTGTGACCACTCATGGTCTTACAGGTACCTGTCTTGACGTCCCATAGTCTCACCGTCTTATCATGACTTCCCGATACGATGAACTCTGAATCACTGGATATAGCCACAGCATATACATAATGTGTGTGACCACTCATGGTCTTACAGGTACCTGTCTTGACGTCTCATAGTCCTCACCGTCTTATCATGACTTCCCGATACGATGAACTCTGAATCACTGGATATAGCCACAGATGATACATAATGTGTGTGACCACTCATGGTCTTACAGGTACCTGTCTTGACGTCCCATAGTCTCACCGTCTAATCATGACTTCACGATACGATGAACTCTGAATCACTGGATATAGCCACAGATGATACATAACTAGTGTGACCACTCATGGTCTTACAGGTACCTGTCTTGACGTCTCATAGTCTCACCGTCTTATCATGACTTCCCGATACGATGAACTCTGAATCACTGGATATAGCCACAGATGATACATAACTAGTGTGACCACTCATGGTCTTACAGGTACCTGTCTTGACGTCCCATAGTCTCACCGTCTTATCTACACTTCCCGATACGATGAACTCTGAATCACTGGATATAGCCACAGCATATACATAACTAGTGTGACCACTCATGGTCTTACAGGTACCTGTCTTGACGTCCCATAGTCTCACCGTCCTATCATAACTTCCCGATACGATGAACTCTGAATCACTGGATATAGCCACAGATGATACATAATGTGTGTGACCACTCATGGTCTTACAGGTACCTGTCTTGACGTCCCATAGTCTCACCGTCTTATCATGACTTCCCGATACGATGAACTCTTAATCACTGGATATAGCCACAGCATATACAGAACTAGTGTGACCACTCATGGTCTTACAGGTACCTGTTTTGACGTCCCATAGTCTCACCGTCTTATCATAACTTCCCGATACGATGAACTCTGAATCACTGGATATAGCCACAGCATATACATAACTAGTGTGACCACTCATGGTCTTACAGGTACCTGTCTTGACGTCCCATAGTCTCACCGTCTTATCATAACTTCCCGATACGATGAACTCTGAATCACTGGATATAGCCACAGCATATACATAACTAGTGTGACCACTCATGGTCTTACAGGTACCTGTCTTGACGTCCCATAGTCTCACCGTCTAATCATAACTTCCCGATACGATGAACTCTGAATCACTGGATATAGCCACAGATGATACATAACTAGTGTGACCACTCATGGTCTTACAGGTACCTGTCTTGACGTCCCATAGTCTCACCGTCTAATAATAACCTCCCGATACGATGAACTCTGAATCACTGGATATAGCCACAGATGATACATAACTAGTGTGACCACTCATGGTCTTACAGGTACCTGTCTTGACGTCCCATAGTCTCACCGTCTTATCATGACTTCCCGATACGATGAACTCTGAATCACTGGATATAGCCACAGCATATACATAACTAGTGTGACCACTCATGGTCTTACAGGTACCTGTCTTGACGTCCCATAGTCTCACCGTCTTATCATAACTTCCCGATACGATGAACTCTGAATCACTGGATATAGCCACAGCATATACATAACTAGTGTGACCACTCATGGTCTTACAGGTACCTGTCTTGACGTCCATAGTCTCACCGTCTAATCATAACTTCCCGATACGATGAACTCTGAATCACTGGATATAGCCACAGATGATACATAACTAGTGTGACCACTCATGGTCTTACAGGTACCTGTCTTGACGTCCCATAGTCTCACCGTCTTATCATGACTTCCCGATACGAAGAACTCTGAATCACTGGATATAGCCACAGCATATACATAATGTGTGTGACCACTCATGGTCTTACAGGTACCTGTCTTGACGTCCCATAGTCTCACCGTCTTATCATGACTTCCCGATACGATGAACTCTGAATCACTGGATATAGCCACAGCATATACATAACTAGTGTGACCACTCATGGTCTTACAGGTACCTGTCTTGACGTCCCATAGTCTCACCGTCTTATCATAACTTCCCGATACGATGAACTCTGAATCACTGGAAATAGCCACAGCATATACATAACTAGTGTGACCACTCATGGTCTTACAGGTACCTGTCTTGACGTCCCATAGTCTCACCGTCTTATCATGACTTCCCGATACGATGAACTCTGAATCACTGGATATAGCCACAGCATATACATAACTAGTGTGACCACTCATGGTCTTACAGGTACCTGTCTTGACGTCTCATAGTCTCACCGTCTTATCATGACTTCCCGATACGATGAACTCTGAATCACTGGATATAGCCACAGATGTACATAATGTGTGTGACCACTCATGGTCTTACAGGTACCTGTCTTGACGTCCCATAGTCTCACCGTCTAATCATAACTTCCCGATACGATGAACTCTGAATCACTGGATATAGCCACAGATGATACATAACTAGTGTGACCACTCATGGTCTTACAGGTACCTGTCTTGACGTCCCATAGTCTCACCGTCTTATCTACACTTCCCGATACGATGAACTCTGAATCACTGGATATAGCCACAGATGATACAACACTAGTGTGACCACTCATGGTCTTACAGGTACCTGTCTTGACGTCCCATAGTCTCACCGTCTTATCATGACTTCCCGATACGATGAACTCTGAATCAATGGATATAGCCACAGATGATACATAACTAGTGTGACCACTCATGGTCTTACAGGTACCTGTCTTGACGTCCCATAGTCTCACCGTCTTATCATAACTTCCCGATACGATGAACTCTTAATCACTGGATATAGCCACAGCATATACATAACTAGTGTGACCACTCATGGTCTTACAGGTACCTGTCTTGACGTCCCATAGTCTCACCGTCTTATCATAACTTCCCGATACGATGAACTCTGAATCACTGGATATAGCCACAGATGATACATAACTAGTGTGACCACTCATGGTCTTACAGGTACCTGTCTTGACGTCTCATAGTCTCACCGTCTTATCATGACTTCCCGATACGATGAACTCTGAATCACTGGATATAGCCACAGATGATACATAACTAGTGTGACCACTCATGGTCTTACAGGTACCTGTCTTGACGTCCCATAGTCTCACCGTCTTATCTACACTTCCCGATACGATGAACTCTGAATCACTGGATATAGCCACAGCATATACATAACTAGTGTGACCACTCATGGTCTTACAGGTACCTGTCTTGACGTCCCATAGTCTCACCGTCTTATCATAACTTCCCGATACGATGAACTCTGAATCACTGGATATAGCCACAGATGATACAACACTAGTGTGACCACTCATGGTCTTACAGGTACCTGTCTTGACGTCCCATAGTCTCACCGTCTTATAATAACTTCCCGATACGATGAACTCTGAATCACTGGATATAGCCACAGCATATACATAACTAGTGTGACCACTCATGGTCTTACAGGTACCTGTCTTGACGTCCCATAGTCTCACCGTCCTATCATGACTTCCCGATACGATGAACTCTGAATCACTGGATATAGCCACAGATGATACATAATGTGTGTGACCACTCATGGTCTTACAGGTACCTGTCTTGACGTCCCATAGTCTCACCGTCTTATCATGACTTCCCGATACGATGAACTCTTAATCACTGGATATAGCCACAGCATATACAGAACTAGTGTGACCACTCATGGTCTTACAGGTACCTGTTTTGACGTCCCATAGTCTCACCGTCTTATCATAACTTCCCGATACGATGAACTCTGAATCACTGGATATAGCCACAGCATATACATAACTAGTGTGACCACTCATGGTCTTACAGGTACCTGTCTTGACGTCCCATAGTCTCACCGTCTTATCATAACTTCCCGATACGATGAACTCTGAATCACTGGATATAGCCACAGATGATACATAACTAGTGTGACCACTCATGGTCTTACAGGTACCTGTCTTGATGTCCCATAGTCTCACCGTCTTATCATAACTTCCCGATACGATGAACTCTTAATCACTGGATATAGCCACAGCATATACATAACTAGTGTGACCACTCATGGTCTTACAGGTACCTGTCTTGACGTCCCATAGTCTCACCGTCTTATCATGACTTCCCGATACGATGAACTCTGAATCACTGGAAATAGCCACAGCATATACATAACTAGTGTGACCACTCATGGTCTTACAGGTACCTGTCTTGACGTCCCATAGTCTCACCGTCTTATCATGACTTCCCGATACGATGAACTCTGAATCACTGGATATAGCCACAGCATATACATAACTAGTGTGACCACTCATGGTCTTACAGGTACCTGTCTTGACGTCCCATAGTCTCACCGTCTTATCATAACTTCCCGATACGATGAACTCTGAATCACTGGATATAGCCACAGATGATACATAACTAGTGTGACCACTCATGGTCTTACAGGTACCTGTCTTGACGTCCCATAGTCTCACCGTCTAATCATAACTTCCCGATACGATGAACTCTGAATCACTGGATATAGCCACAGATGATACATAACTAGTGTGACCACTCATGGTCTTACAGGTACCTGTCTTGACGTCCCATAGTCTCACCGTCTAATCATAACTTCCCGATACGATGAACTCTGAATCACTGGATATAGCCACAGCATATACATAACTAGTGTGACCACTCATGGTCTTACAGGTACCTGTCTTGACGTCCCATAGTCTCACCGTCTTATCATGACTTCCCGATACGATGAACTCTGAATCAATGGATATAGCCACAGCATATACATAATGTGTGTGACCACTCATGGTCTTACAGGTACCTGTCTTGACGTCCCATAGTCTCACCGTCTTATCATAACTTCCCGATACGATGAACTCTTAATCACTGGATATAGCCACAGATGATACATAACTAGTGTGACCACTCATGGTCTTACAGGTACCTGTCTTGACGTCCCATAGTCTCACCGTCTAATCATGACTTCACGATACGATGAACTCTGAATCACTGGATATAGCCACAGCATATACATAATGTGTGTGACCACTCATGGTCTTACAGGTACCTGTCTTGACGTCTCATAGTCTCACCGTCTTATCATGACTTCCCGATACGATGAACTCTGAATCACTGGATATAGCCACAGATGATACATAATGTGTGTGACCACTCATGGTCTTACAGGTACCTGTCTTGACGTCCCATAGTCTCACCGTCTAATCATAACTTCCCGATACGATGAACTCTGAATCACTGGATATAGCCACAGATGATACATAACTAGTGTGACCACTCATGGTCTTACAGGTACCTGTCTTGACGTCCCATAGTCTCACCGTCTTATCTACACTTCCCGATACGATGAACTCTGAATCACTGGATATAGCCACAGATGATACAACACTAGTGTGACCACTCATGGTCTTACAGGTACCTGTCTTGACGTCCCATAGTCTCACCGTCTTATCATGACTTCCCGATACGATGAACTCTGAATCAATGGATATAGCCACAGATGATACATAACTAGTGTGACCACTCATGGTCTTACAGGTACCTGTCTTGACGTCCCATAGTCTCACCGTCTTATCATAACTTCCCGATACGATGAACTCTTAATCACTGGATATAGCCACAGCATATACATAACTAGTGTGACCACTCATGGTCTTACAGGTACCTGTCTTGACGTCCCATAGTCTCACCGTCTTATCATAACTTCCCGATACGATGAACTCTGAATCACTGGATATAGCCACAGATGATACATAACTAGTGTGACCACTCATGGTCTTACAGGTACCTGTCTTGACGTCTCATAGTCTCACCGTCTTATCATAACTTCCCGATACGATGAACTCTTAATCACTGGATATAGCCACAGCATATACATAACTAGTGTGACCACTCATGGTCTTACAGGTACCTGTCTTGACGTCCCATAGTCTCACGTCTTATCTACACTTCCCGATACGATGAACTCTGAATCACTGGATATAGCCACAGCATATACATAACTAGTGTGACCACTCATGGTCTTACAGGTACCTGTCTTGACGTCCCATAGTCTCACCGTCTTATCATAACTTCCCGATACGATGAACTCTGAATCACTGGATATAGCCACAGATGATACAACACTAGTGTGACCACTCATGGTCTTACAGGTACCTGTCTTGACGTCCCATAGTCTCACCGTCTTATAATAACTTCCCGATACGATGAACTCTGAATCACTGGATATAGCCACAGCATATACATAACTAGTGTGACCACTCATGGTCTTACAGGTACCTGTCTTGACGTCCCATAGTCTCACCGTCTTATCATAACTTCCCGATACGATGAACTCTGAATCACTGGATATAGCCACAGATGATACATAACTAGTGTGACCACTCATGGTCTTACAGGTACCTGTCTTGACGTCCCATAGTCTCACCGTCTTATCATAACTTCCCGATACGATGAACTCTGAATCACTGGATATAGCCACAGATGATACATAACTAGTGTGACCACTCATGGTCTTACAGGTACCTGTCTTGACGTCCCATAGTCTCACCGTCTTATCATGACTTCCCGATACGATGAACTCTGAATCACTGGATATAGCCACAGATGATACATAACTAGTGTGACCACTCATGGTCTTACAGGTACCTGTCTTGACGTCCCATAGTCTCACCGTCTTATCATAACTTCCCGATACGATGAACTCTGAATCACTGGATATAGCCACAGATGATACATAACTAGTGTGACCACTCATGGTCTTACAGGTACCTGTCTTGACGTCCCATAGTCTCACCGTCTTATCATAACTTCCCGATACGATGAACTCTGAATCACTGGATATAGCCACAGATGATACATAATGTGTGTGACCACTCATGGTCTTACAGGTACCTGTCTTGACGTCCCATAGTCTCACCGTCTTATCATGACTTCCCGATACGATGAACTCTGAATCACTGGATATAGCCACAGATGATACATAATGTGTGTGACCACTCATGGTCTTACAGGTACCTGTCTTGACGTCCCATAGTCTCACCGTCTAATAATAACTTCCCGATACGATGAACTCTGAATCACTGGATATAGCCACAGCATATACATAACTAGTGTGACCACTCATGGTCTTACAGGTACCTGTCTTGACGTCCCATAGTCTCACCGTCTAATCATGACTTCCCGATACGAAGAACTCTGAATCACTGGATATAGCCACAGATGATACAACACTAGTGTGACCACTCATGGTCTTACAGGTACCTGTCTTGACGTCCCATAGTCTCACCGTCTTATCATAACTTCCCGATACGATGAACTCTGAATCAATGGATATAGCCACAGATGATACATAACTAGTGTGACCACTCATGGTCTTACAGGTACCTGTCTTGACGTCCCATAGTCTCACCGTCTAATAATAACTTCCCGATACGATGAACTCTGAATCACTGGATATAGCCACAGATGATACATAACTAGTGTGACCACTCATGGTCTTACAGGTACCTGTCTTGACGTCCCATAGTCTCACCGTCTTATCATAACTTCCCGATACGATGAACTCTGAATCACTGGATATAGCCACAGCATATACATAACTAGTGTGACCACTCATGGTCTTACAGGTACCTGTCTTGACGTCCCATAGTCTCACCGTCTTATCATAACTTCCCGATACGATGAACTCTGAATCACTGGATATAGCCACAGCATATACATAACTAGTGTGACCACTCATGGTCTTACAGGTACCTGTCTTGACGTCCCATAGTCTCACCGTCTAATCATAACTTCCCGATACGATGAACTCTGAATCACTGGATATAGCCACAGATGATACATAACTAGTGTGACCACTCATGGTCTTACAGGTACCTGTCTTGACGTCCCATAGTCTCACCGTCTAATCATAACTTCCCGATACGATGAACTCTGAATCACTGGATATAGCCACAGATGATACAACACTAGTGTGACCACTCATGGTCTTACAGGTACCTGTCTTGACGTCCCATAGTCTCACCGTCTTATCATGACTTCCCGATACGATGAACTCTGAATCAATGGATATAGCCACAGCATATACATAACTAGTGTGACCACTCATGGTCTTACAGGTACCTGTCTTGACGTCCCATAGTCTCACCGTCTTATCATAACTTCCCGATACGATGAACTCTTAATCACTGGATATAGCCACAGATGATACATAACTAGTGTGACCACTCATGGTCTTACAGGTACCTGTCTTGACGTCCCATAGTCTCACCGTCTTATCATGACTTCCCGATACGATGAACTCTGAATCACTGGATATAGCCACAGCATATACATAATGTGTGTGACCACTCATGGTCTTACAGGTACCTGTCTTGACGTCTCATAGTCTCACCGTCTTATCATGACTTCCCGATACGATGAACTCTGAATCACTGGATATAGCCACAGATGATACATAATGTGTGTGACCACTCATGGTCTTACAGGTACCTGTCTTGACGTCCCATAGTCTCACCGTCTATCATGACTTCACGATACGATGAACTCTGAATCACTGGATATAGCCACAGATGATACATAACTAGTGTGACCACTCATGGTCTTACAGGTACCTGTCTTGACGTCTCATAGTCTCACCGTCTTATCATGACTTCCCGATACGATGAACTCTGAATCACTGGATATAGCCACAGATGATACATAACTAGTGTGACCACTCATGGTCTTACAGGTACCTGTCTTGACGTCCCATAGTCTCACCGTCTTATCTACACTTCCCGATACGATGAACTCTGAATCACTGGATATAGCCACAGCATATACATAACTAGTGTGACCACTCATGGTCTTACAGGTACCTGTCTTGACGTCCCATAGTCTCACCGTCCTATCATGACTTCCCGATACGATGAACTCTGAATCACTGGATATAGCCACAGATGATACATAACTAGTGTGACCACTCATGGTCTTACAGGTACCTGTCTTGACGTCCCATAGTCTCACCGTCTAATAATAACTTCCCGATACGATGAACTCTGAATCACTGGATATAGCCACAGATGATACATAACTAGTGTGACCACTCATGGTCTTACAGGTACCTGTCTTGACGTCCCATAGTCTCACCGTCTTATCATAACTTCCCGATACGATGAACTCTGAATCACTGGATATAGCCACAGCATATACATAACTAGTGTGACCACTCATGGTCTTACAGGTACCTGTCTTGACGTCCCATAGTCTCACCGTCTTATCATAACTTCCCGATACGATGAACTCTTAATCACTGGATATAGCCACAGCATATACATAACTAGTGTGACCACTCATGGTCTTACAGGTACCTGTCTTGACGTCCCATAGTCTCACCGTCTTATCATGACTTCCCGATACGATGAACTCTGAATCACTGGATATAGCCACAGATGATACATAATGTGTGTGACCACTCATGGTCTTACAGGTACCTGTCTTGACGTCCCATAGTCTCACCGTCTTATCATAACTTCCCGATACGATGAACTCTGAATCACTGGATATAGCCACAGCATATACATAATGTGTGTGACCACTCATGGTCTTACAGGTACCTGTCTTGACGTCTCATAGTCTCACCGTCTTATCATGACTTCCCGATACGATGAACTCTGAATCACTGGATATAGCCACAGATGATACATAACTAGTGTGACCACTCATGGTCTTACAGGTACCTGTCTTGACGTCCCATAGTCTCACCGTCTTATAATAACTTCCCGATACGATGAACTCTGAATCACTGGATATAGCCACAGATGATACATAACTAGTGTGACCACTCATGGTCTTACAGGTACCTGTCTTGACGTCCCATAGTCTCACCGTCTTATCTACACTTCCCGATACGATGAACTCTGAATCACTGGATATAGCCACAGATGATACAACACTAGTGTGACCACTCATGGTCTTACAGGTACCTGTCTTGACGTCCCATAGTCTCACCGTCTTATAATAACTTCCCGATACGATGAACTCTGAATCACTGGATATAGCCACAGCATATACATAACTAGTGTGACCACTCATGTCTTACAGGTACCTGTCTTGACGTCCCATAGTCTCACCGTCTTATCATAACTTCCCGATACGATGAACTCTGAATCACTGGATATAGCCACAGATGATACATAACTAGTGTGACCACTCATGGTCTTACAGGTACCTGTCTTGATGTCCCATAGTCTCACCGTCTTATCATAACTTCCCGATACGATGAACTCTGAATCACTGGATATAGCCACAGATGATACATAACTAGTGTGACCACTCATGGTCTTACAGGTACCTGTCTTGACGTCCCATAGTCTCACCGTCTTATCATGACTTCCCGATACGATGAACTCTGAATCACTGGATATAGCCACAGATGATACATAACTAGTGTGACCACTCATGGTCTTACAGGTACCTGTCTTGACGTCCCATAGTCTCACCGTCTTATCATGACTTCCCGATACGATGAACTCTGAATCACTGGATATAGCCACAGATGATACATAACTAGTGTGACCACTCATGGTCTTACAGGTACCTGTCTTGACGTCTCATAGTCTCACCGTCTTATCATAACTTCCCGATACGATGAACTCTGAATCACTGGATATAGCCACAGCATATACATAACTAGTGTGACCACTCATGGTCTTACAGGTACCTGTCTTGACGTCCCATAGTCTCACCGTCTTATAATAACTTCCCGATACGATGAACTCTGAATCACTGGATATAGCCACAGATGATACATAACTAGTGTGACCACTCATGGTCTTACAGGTACCTGTCTTGACGTCCCATAGTCTCACCGTCTTATCTACACTTCCCGATACGATGAACTCTGAATCACTGGATATAGCCACAGATGATACATAACTAGTGTGACCACTCATGGTCTTACAGGTACCTGTCTTGACGTCCCATAGTCTCACCGTCTATCATAACTTCCCGATACGATGAACTCTGAATCACTGGATATAGCCACAGCATATACATAACTAGTGTGACCACTCATGGTCTTACAGGTACCTGTCTTGACGTCCCATAGTCTCACCGTCTAATCATGACTTCCCGATACGATGAACTCTGAATCACTGGATATAGCCACAGATGATACATAACTAGTGTGACCACTCATGGTCTTACAGGTACCTGTCTTGACGTCTCATAGTCTCACCGTCTTATCATGACTTCCCGATACGATGAACTCTGAATCACTGGATATAGCCACAGATGATACATAATGTGTGTGACCACTCATGGTCTTACAGGTACCTGTCTTGACGTCCCATAGTCTCACCGTCTAATCATGACTTCCCGATACGATGAACTCTGAATCACTGGATATAGCCACAGATGATACATAATGTGTGTGACCACTCATGGTCTTACAGGTACCTGTCTTGACGTCCCATAGTCTCACCGTCTTATCATAACTTCCCGATACGATGAACTCTGAATCACTGGATATAGCCACAGATGATACATAACTAGTGTGACCACTCATGGTCTTACAGGTACCTGTCTTGACGTCCCATAGTCTCACCGTCTTATCATGACTTCCCGATACGATGAACTCTGAATCACTGGATATAGCCACAGATGATACATAATGTGTGTGACCACTCATGGTCTTACAGGTACCTGTCTTGACGTCCCATAGTCTCACCGTCTAATAATAACTTCCCGATACGATGAACTCTGAATCACTGGATATAGCCACAGATGATACATAACTAGTGTGACCACTCATGGTCTTACAGGTACCTGTCTTGACGTCCCATAGTCTCACCGTCTTATAATAACTTCCCGATACGATGAACTCTGAATCACTGGATATAGCCACAGATGATACATAACTAGTGTGACCACTCATGGTCTTACAGGTACCTGTCTTGACGTCCCATAGTCTCACCGTCTTATCATAACTTCCCGATACGATGAACTCTGAATCACTGGATATAGCCACAGATGATACATAACTAGTGTGACCACTCATGGTCTTACAGGTACCTGTCTTGACGTCCCATAGTCTCACCGTCTTATCATGACTTCCCGATACGATGAACTCTGAATTTATGGATATAGCCACAGATGATACATAACTAGTGTGACCACTCATGGTCTTACAGGTACCTGTCTTGACGTCCCATAGTCTCACCGTCTAATCATGACTTCCCGATACGATGAACTCTGAATCAATGGATATAGCCACAGATGATACATAACTAGTGTGACCACTCATGGTCTTACAGGTACCTGTCTTGACGTCCCATAGTCTCACCGTCTTATCATAACTTCCCGATACGATGAACTCTTAATCACTGGATATAGCCACAGCATATACATAACTAGTGTGACCACTCATGGTCTTACAGGTACCTGTCTTGACGTCCCATAGTCTCACCGTCTAATCATGACTTCACGATACGATGAACTCTGAATCACTGGATATAGCCACAGCATATACATAATGTGTGTGACCACTCATGGTCTTACAGGTACCTGTCTTGACGTCCCATAGTCTCACCGTCTAATCATAACTTCCCGATACGATGAACTCTGAATCACTGGATATAGCCACAGATGATACAACACTAGTGTGACCACTCATGGTCTTACAGGTACCTGTCTTGACGTCCCATAGTCTCACCGTCTTATCATGACTTCCCGATACGATGAACTCTGAATCACTGGATATAGCCACAGCATATACATAACTAGTGTGACCACTCATGGTCTTACAGGTACCTGTCTTGACGTCCCATAGTCTCACCGTCTTATCTACACTTCCCGATACGATGAACTCTGAATCACTGGATATAGCCACAGCATATACATAACTAGTGTGACCACTCATGGTCTTACAGGTACCTGTCTTGACGTCCCATAGTCTCACCGTCTTATCTACACTTCCCGATACGATGAACTCTGAATCACTGGATATAGCCACAGCATATACAACACTAGTGTGACCACTCATGGTCTTACAGGTACCTGTCTTGACGTCCCATAGTCTCACCGTCTTATCATAACTTCCCGATACGATGAACTCTGAATCACTGGAAATAGCCACAGATGATACATAACTAGTGTGACCACTCATGGTCTTACAGGTACCTGTCTTGACGTCCCATAGTCTCACCGTCTTATCATAACTTCCCGATACGATGAACTCTGAATCACTGGATATAGCCACAGATGATACAACACTAGTGTGACCACTCATGGTCTTACAGGTACCTGTCTTGACGTCCCATAGTCTCACCGTCTAATCATGACTTCACGATACGATGAACTCTGAATCACTGGATATAGCCACAGCATATACATAACTAGTGTGACCACTCATGGTCTTACAGGTACCTGTCTTGACGTCCCATAGTCTCACCGTCTAATAATAACTTCCCGATACGATGAACTCTGAATCACTGGATATAGCCACAGCATATACATAACTAGTGTGACCACTCATGGTCTTACAGGTACCTGTCTTGACGTCCCATAGTCTCACCGTATAATCTGCACTTCCCGATACGATGAACTCTGAATCACTGGATATAGCCACAGCATATACAACACTAGTGTGACCACTCATGGTCTTACAGGTACCTGTCTTGACGTCCCATAGTCTCACCGTCTAATCATAACTTCCCGATACGATGAACTCTGAATCACTGGATATAGCCACAGATGATACATAACTAGTGTGACCACTCATGGTCTTACAGGTACCTGTCTTGACGTCCCATAGTCTCACCGTCTTATCATGACTTCCCGATACGATGAACTCTGAATCACTGGATATAGCCACAGATGATACATAACTAGTGTGACCACTCATGGTCTTACAGGTACCTGTCTTGACGTCCCATAGTCTCACCGTCTAATCATAACTTCCGATACGATGAACTCTGAATCACTGGATATAGCCACAGATGATACATAACTAGTGTGACCACTCATGGTCTTAAGGTACCTGTCTTGACGTCCCATAGTCTCACCGTCTAATCATGACTTCCCGATACGATGAACTCTGAATCACTGGATATAGCCACAGCATATACAACACTAGTGTGACCACTCATGGTCTTACAGGTACCTGTCTTGACGTCCCATAGTCTCACCGTCTAATCATAACTTCCCGATACGATGAACTCTGAATCACTGGATATAGCCACAGATGATACATAACTAGTGTGACCACTCATGGTCTTACAGGTACCTGTCTTGACGTCCCATAGTCTCACCGTATAATCTGCACTTCCCGATACGATGAACTCTGAATCACTGGATATAGCCACAGCATATACATAACTAGTGTGACCACTCATGGTCTTACAGGTACCTGTCTTGACGTCCCATAGTCTCACCGTCTAATCATAACTTCCCGATACGATGAACTCTGAATCACTGGATATAGCCACAGATGATACATAACTAGTGTGACCACTCATGGTCTTACAGGTACCTGTCTTGACGTCCCATAGTCTCACCGTCTAATCATGACTTCCCGATACGATGAACTCTGAATCACTGGATATAGCCACAGCATATACAACACTAGTGTGACCACTCATGGTCTTACAGGTACCTGTCTTGACGTCCCATAGTCTCACCGTCTTATCATGACTTCCCGATACGATGAACTCTGAATCACTGGATATAGCCACAGATGATACTCAACTAGTGTGACCACTCATGGTCTTACAGGTACCTGTCTTGACGTCCCATAGTCTCACCGTCTAATCATACTTCCCGATACGATGAACTCTGAATCACTGGATATAGCCACAGATGATACTCAACTAGTGTGACCACTCATGGTCTTACAGGTACCTGTCTTGACGTCCCATAGTCTCACCGTCTTATCATAACTTCCCGATACGATGAACTCTTAATCACTGGATATAGCCACAGATGATACATAATGTGTGTGACCACTCATGGTCTTACAGGTACCTGTCTTGACGTCCCATAGTCTCACCGTCTAATCATAACTTCCCGATACGATGAACTCTGAATCACTGGATATAGCCACAGATGATACATAACTAGTGTGACCACTCATGGTCTTACAGGTACCTGTCTTGACGTCCCATAGTCTCACCGTCTTATCATAACTTCCGATACGATGAACTCTGAATCACTGGAAATAGCCACAGCATATACATAATGTGTGTGACCACTCATGGTCTTACAGGTACCTGTCTTGACGTCCCATAGTCTCACCGTCTAATCATGACTTCCCGATACGATGAACTCTGAATCAATGGATATAGCCACAGATGATACATAACTAGTGTGACCACTCATGGTCTTACAGGTACCTGTCTTGACGTCCCATAGTCTCACCGTCTAATCATAACTTCCCGATACGATGAACTCTGAATCAATGGATATAGCCACAGATGATACATAACTAGTGTGACCACTCATGGTCTTACAGGTACCTGTCTTGACGTCCCATAGTCTCACCGTCTTATCTACACTTCCCGATACGATGAACTCTGAATCACTGGATATAGCCACAGATGATACATAACTAGTGTGACCACTCATGGTCTTACAGGTACCTGTCTTGACGTCCCATAGTCTCACCGTCTTATCATGACTTCCCGATACGATGAACTCTGAATCACTGGATATAGCCACAGATGATACATAATGTGTGTGACCACTCATGGTCTTACAGGTACCTGTCTTGACGTCCCATAGTCTCACCGTCTAATAATAACTTCCCGATACGATGAACTCTGAATCACTGGATATAGCCACAGATGATACATAACTAGTGTGACCACTCATGGTCTTACAGGTACCTGTCTTGACGTCCCATAGTCTCACCGTCTTATAATAACTTCCCGATACGATGAACTCTGAATCACTGGATATAGCCACAGATGATACATAACTAGTGTGACCACTCATGGTCTTACAGGTACCTGTCTTGACGTCCCATAGTCTCACCGTCTTATCATAACTTCCCGATACGATGAACTCTGAATCACTGGATATAGCCACAGATGATACATAACTAGTGTGACCACTCATGGTCTTACAGGTACCTGTCTTGACGTCCCATAGTCTCACCGTCTTATCATGACTTCCCGATACGATGAACTCTGAATCAATGGATATAGCCACAGATGATACATAACTAGTGTGACCACTCATGGTCTTACAGGTACCTGTCTTGACGTCCCATAGTCTCACCGTCTTATCATGACTTCCCGATACGATGAACTCTGAATCAATGGATATAGCCACAGATGATACATAACTAGTGTGACCACTCATGGTCTTACAGGTACCTGTCTTGACGTCCCATAGTCTCACCGTCTTATCATAACTTCCCGATACGATGAACTCTGAATCACTGGATATAGCCACAGATGATACATAATGTGTGTGACCACTCATGGTCTTACAGGTACCTGTCTTGACGTCCCATAGTCTCACCGTCTAATCATGACTTCCCGATACGATGAACTCTGAATCACTGGATATAGCCACAGATGATACATAACTAGTGTGACCACTCATGGTCTTACAGGTACCTGTCTTGACGTCCCATAGTCTCACCGTCTTATCATAACTTCCCGATACGATGAACTCTGAATCACTGGAAATAGCCACAGATGATACATAATGTGTGTGACCACTCATGGTCTTACAGGTACCTGTCTTGACGTCCCATAGTCTCACCGTCTTATCATGACTTCCCGATACGATGAACTCTGAATCAATGGATATAGCCACAGATGATACATAACTAGTGTGACCACTCATGGTCTTACAGGTACCTGTCTTGACGTCCCATAGTCTCACCGTCTAATCATAACTTCCCGATACGATGAACTCTGAATCAATGGATATAGCCACAGATGATACATAACTAGTGTGACCACTCATGGTCTTACAGGTACCTGTCTTGACGTCCATAGTCTCACCGTCTTATCTACACTTCCCGATACGATGAACTCTGAATCACTGGATATAGCCACAGATGATACATAACTAGTGTGACCACTCATGGTCTTACAGGTACCTGTCTTGACGTCCCATAGTCTCACCGTCTTATCATGACTTCCCGATGCGATGAACTCTGAATCACTGGATATAGCCACAGATGATACATAACTAGTGTGACCACTCATGGTCTTACAGGTACCTGTCTTGACGTCCCATAGTCTCACCGTCTTATCATAACTTCCCGATACGATGAACTCTGAATCACTGGATATAGCCACAGATGATACATAACTAGTGTGACCACTCATGGTCTTACAGGTACCTGTCTTGACGTCCCATAGTCTCACCGTCTTATCATGACTTCCCGATACGATGAACTCTGAATCACTGGATATAGCCACAGCATATACATAATGTGTGTGACCACTCATGGTCTTACAGGTACCTGTCTTGACGTCTCATAGTCTCACCGTCTTATCATGACTTCCCGATACGATGAACTCTGAATCACTGGATATAGCCACAGATGATACATAACTAGTGTGACCACTCATGGTCTTACAGGTACCTGTCTTGACGTCCCATAGTCTCACCGTCTTATAATAACTTCCCGATACGATGAACTCTGAATCACTGGATATAGCCACAGCATATACATAACTAGTGTGACCACTCATGGTCTTACAGGTACCTGTCTTGACGTCCCATAGTCTCACCGTCTAATCATGACTTCCCGATACGATGAACTCTGAATCACTGGATATAGCCACAGATGATACATAACTAGTGTGACCACTCATGGTCTTACAGGTACCTGTCTTGACGTCTCATAGTCTCACCGTCTTATCATGACTTCCCGATACGATGAACTCTGAATCACTGGATATAGCCACAGATGATACATAATGTGTGGTGACCACTCATGGTCTTACAGGTACCTGTCTTGACGTCCCATAGTCTCACCGTCTTATCATGACTTCCCGATACGATGAACTCTGAATCACTGGATATAGCCACAGATGATACATAATGTGTGTGACCACTCATGGTCTTACAGGTACCTGTCTTGACGTCCCATAGTCTCACCGTCTTATCATAACTTCCCGATACGATGAACTCTGAATCACTGGATATAGCCACAGCATATACATAACTAGTGTGACCACTCATGGTCTTACAGGTACCTGTCTTGACGTCCCATAGTCTCACCGTCTTATCATGACTTCCCGATACGATGAACTCTGAATCACTGGATATAGCCACAGATGATACATAATGTGTGTGACCACTCATGGTCTTACAGGTACCTGTCTTGACGTCCATAGTCTCACCGTCTAATAATAACTTCCCGATACGATGAACTCTGAATCACTGGATATAGCCACAGATGATACATAACTAGTGTGACCACTCATGGTCTTACAGGTACCTGTCTTGACGTCCCATAGTCTCACCGTCTTATAATAACTTCCCGATACGATGAACTCTGAATCACTGGATATAGCCACAGATGATACATAACTAGTGTGACCACTCATGGTCTTACAGGTACCTGTCTTGACGTCCCATAGTCTCACCGTCTTATCATAACTTCCCGATACGATGAACTCTGAATCACTGGATATAGCCACAGATGATACATAACTAGTGTGACCACTCATGGTCTTACAGGTACCTGTCTTGACGTCCCATAGTCTCACCGTCTTATCATGACTTCCCGATACGATGAACTCTGAATCAATGGATATAGCCACAGATGATACATAACTAGTGTGACCACTCATGGTCTTACAGGTACCTGTCTTGACGTCCCATAGTCTCACCGTCTTATCATGACTTCCCGATACGATGAACTCTGAATCAATGGATATAGCCACAGATGATACATAACTAGTGTGACCACTCATGGTCTTACAGGTACCTGTCTTGACGTCCCATAGTCTCACCGTCTTATCATAACTTCCCGATACGATGAACTCTGAATCACTGGATATAGCCACAGCATATACATAACTAGTGTGACCACTCATGGTCTTACAGGTACCTGTCTTGACGTCCCATAGTCTCACCGTCTAATCATGACTTCACGATACGATGAACTCTGAATCACTGGATATAGCCACAGCATATACATAATGTGTGTGACCACTCATGGTCTTACAGGTACCTGTCTTGACGTCCCATAGTCTCACCGTCTTATCATAACTTCCCGATACGATGAACTCTGAATCACTGGATATAGCCACAGATGATACATAACTAGTGTGACCACTCATGGTCTTACAGGTACCTGTCTTGACGTCCCATAGTCTCACCGTCTTATCATAACTTCCGATACGATGAACTCTGAATCACTGGATATAGCCACAGATGATACATAACTAGTGTGACCACTCATGGTCTTACAGGTACCTGTCTTGACGTCCCATAGTCTCACCGTATAATCTGCACTTCCCGATACGATGAACTCTGAATCACTGGATATAGCCACAGCATATACATAACTAGTGTGACCACTCATGGTCTTACAGGTACCTGTCTTGACGTCCCATAGTCTCACCGTCTAATCATAACTTCCCGATACGATGAACTCTGAATCACTGGATATAGCCACAGCATATACAACACTAGTGTGACCACTCATGGTCTTACAGGTACCTGTCTTGACGTCCCATAGTCTCACCGTCTTATCATAACTTCCCGATACGATGAACTCTGAATCACTGGAAATAGCCACAGATGATACATAACTAGTGTGACCACTCATGGTCTTACAGGTACCTGTCTTGACGTCCCATAGTCTCACCGTCTTATCATGACTTCCCGATACGATGAACTCTGAATCACTGGATATAGCCACAGATGATACAACACTAGTGTGACCACTCATGGTCTTACAGGTACCTGTCTTGACGTCCCATAGTCTCACCGTCTAATCATGACTTCACGATACGATGAACTCTGAATCACTGGATATAGCCACAGCATATACATAACTAGTGTGACCACTCATGGTCTTACAGGTACCTGTCTTGACGTCCCATAGTCTCACCGTCTAATAATAACTTCCCGATACGATGAACTCTGAATCACTGGATATAGCCACAGCATATACATAACTAGTGTGACCACTCATGGTCTTACAGGTACCTGTCTTGACGTCCCATAGTCTCACCGTATAATCTGCACTTCCCGATACGATGAACTCTGAATCACTGGATATAGCCACAGCATATACAACACTAGTGTGACCACTCATGGTCTTACAGGTACCTGTCTTGACGTCCCATAGTCTCACCGTCTAATCATAACTTCCCGATACGATGAACTCTGAATCACTGGATATAGCCACAGCATATACATAACTAGTGTGACCACTCATGGTCTTACAGGTACCTGTCTTGACGTCCCATAGTCTCACCGTCTTATCATAACTTCCCGATACGATGAACTCTGAATCACTGGATAAAGCCACAGATGATACATAATGTGTGTGACCACTCATGGTCTTACAGGTACCTGTCTTGACGTCCCATAGTCTCACCGTCTAATCATGACTTCCCGATACGATGAACTCTGAATCACTGGATATAGCCACAGATGATACATAACTAGTGTGACCACTCATGGTCTTACAGGTACCTGTCTTGACGTCCCATAGTCTCACCGTCTTATCATAACTTCCCGATACGATGAACTCTGAATCACTGGATATAGCCACAGATGATACAACACTAGTGTGACCACTCATGGTCTTACAGGTACCTGTCTTGACGTCCCATAGTCTCACCGTATAATCTGCACTTCCCGATACGATGAACTCTGAATCACTGGATATAGCCACAGATGATACATAACTAGTGTGACCACTCATGGTCTTACAGGTACCTGTCTTGACGTCCCATAGTCTCACCGTATAATCTGCACTTCCCGATACGATGAACTCTGAATCACTGGATATAGCCACAGCATATACATAACTAGTGTGACCACTCATGGTCTTACAGGTACCTGTCTTGACGTCCCATAGTCTCACCGTCTAATCATAACTTCCCGATACGATGAACTCTGAATCACTGGATATAGCCACAGATGATACATAACTAGTGTGACCACTCATGGTCTTACAGGTACCTGTCTTGACGTCCCATAGTCTCACCGTCTTATCATGACTTCCCGATACGATGAACTCTGAATCACTGGATATAGCCACAGCATATATCTAATGTGTGTGACCACTCATGGTCTTACAGGTACCTGTCTTGACGTCCCATAGTCTCACCGTCTTATAATAACTTCCCGATACGATGAACTCTGAATCACTGGATATAGCCACAGCATATACAACACTAGTGTGACCACTCATGGTCTTACAGGTACCTGTCTTGACGTCCCATAGTCTCACCGTCTAATCATAACTTCCCGATACGATGAACTCTGAATCACTGGATATAGCCACAGCATATACATAACTAGTGTGACCACTCATGGTCTTACAGGTACCTGTCTTGACGTCCCATAGTCTCACCGTCTAATCATAACTTCCCGATACGATGAACTCTGAATCACTGGATATAGCCACAGATGATACATAACTAGTGTGACCACTCATGGTCTTACAGGTACCTGTCTTGACGTCCCATAGTCTCACCGTCTAATCATAACTTCCCGATACGATGAACTCTGAATCACTGGATATAGCCACAGATGATACATAACTAGTGTGACCACTCATGGTCTTACAGGTACCTGTCTTGACGTCCCATAGTCTCACCGTCTTATCATGACTTCCCGATACGATGAACTCTGAATCACTGGATATAGCCACAGATGATACATAACTAGTGTGACCACTCATGGTCTTACAGGTACCTGTCTTGACGTCCCATAGTCTCACCGTCTTATCTACACTTCCCGATACGATGAACTCTGAATCACTGGATATAGCCACAGCATATACATAACTAGTGTGACCACTCATGGTCTTACAGGTACCTGTCTTGACGTCCATAGTCTCACCGTCTTATCTACACTTCCCGATACGATGAACTCTGAATCACTGGATATAGCCACAGCATATACATAACTAGTGTGACCACTCATGGTCTTACAGGTACCTGTCTTGACGTCCCTAGTCTCACCGTATAATCTGCACTTCCCGATACGATGAACTCTGAATCACTGGATATAGTCACAGATGATACATAACTAGTGTGACCACTCATGGTCTTACAGGTACCTGTCTTGACGTCCCATAGTCTCACCGTCTAATCATAACTTCCCGATACGATGAACTCTGAATCACTGGATATAGCCACAGCATATACATAACTAGTGTGACCACTCATGGTCTTACAGGTACCTGTCTTGACGTCCCATAGTCTCACCGTCTTATCTACACTTCCCGATACGATGAACTCTGAATCACTGGATATAGCCCAGATGATACATAACTAGTGTGACCACTCATGGTCTTACAGGTACCTGTCTTGACGTCCCATAGTCTCACCGTCTAATAATAACTTCCCGATACGATGAACTCTGAATCACTGGATAGCCACAGCATATACATAACTAGTGTGACCACTCATGGTCTTACAGGTACCTGTCTTGACGTCCCATAGTCTCACCGTCTAATCATAACTTCCCGATACGATGAACTCTGAATCACTGGATATAGCCACAGATGATACATAACTAGTGTGACCACTCATGGTCTTACAGGTACCTGTCTTGACGTCCCATAGTCTCACCGTCTTATCATAACTTCCCGATACGATGAACTCTGAATCACTGGATATAGCCACAGCATATACATAATTAGTGTGACCACTCATGGTCTTACAGGTACCTGTCTTGACGTCCCATAGTCTCACCGTATAATCATGACTTCCCGATACGATGAACTCTGAATCACTGGAAATAGCCACAGCATATACATAATTAGTGTGACCACTCATGGTCTTACAGGTACCTGTCTTGACGTCCCATAGTCTCACCGTCTTATCATAACTTCCCGATACGATGAACTCTGAATCACTGGATAAAGCCACAGATGATACATAATGTGTGTGACCACTCATGGTCTTACAGGTACCTGTCTTGACGTCCCATAGTCTCACCGTCTTATCTACACTTCCCGATACGATGAACTCTGAATCACTGGATATAGCCACAGCATATACATAATGTGTGTGACCACTCATGGT
>CAMPDV010005597.1:0-22645 GCA_946699065.1 Loxodes magnus | reverse complement strand
AAAGCATACTCCTTAAAACTGAAATTCTATCTTCTTTTCTTACTCTACTTCTTCACTTTTCTAAATACTTATTACTTCTCAAAGCATACTCTTTAAAACTGAAATTCTATCTTCTTTTCTTACTCTACTTCTTCACTTTTCAAGATACCTAGTACTTCTCAAAGCATACTCCTTAAAACTGAAATTCTATCTTCTTTTCTTACTCTACTTCTTCACTTTTCTAAATACTTATTACTTCTCAAAGCATACTCTTTAAAACTGAAATTCTATCTTCTTTTCTTACTCTACTTCTTCACTTTTCAAATACTTAATACTTCTCAAATCATACTCCTTAAAACTGAAATTCTATCTTCTTTTCTTACTCTACTTCTTCACTTTTCAAGATACCTAGTACTTCTCAAAGCATACTCCTTAAAACTGAAATTCTATCTTCTTTTCTTACTCTACTTCTTCACTTTTCAAGATACCTAGTACTTCTCAAAGCATACTCCTTAAAACTGAAATTCTATCTTCTTTTCTTACTCTACTTCTTCACTTTTCAAGATACCTAGTACTTCTCAAAGTATACTCCTTAAAACTGAAATTCTATCTTCTTTTCTTACTTTACTTCTTCACTTTTCAAATACTTAATACTTCTCAAAGCATACTCTTTAAAACTGAAATTCTATCTTCTTTTCTTACTCTACTTCTTCACTTTTATAAATACTTATTACTTCTCAATCATATTCCTTAAAACTGAAATTCTATCTTCTTTTCTTACTCTACTTCTTCACTTTTCTAAATACTTAATACTTCTCAAATCATACTCCTTAAAACTGAAATTCTATATTCTTTTCTTACTCTACTTCTTCACTTTTCTAAATACTTATTACTTCTCAAAGCATACTCTTTAAAACTGAAATTCTATCTTCTTTTCTTACTTTACTTCTTCACTTTTCAAATACTTAATACTTCTCAAAGTATACTCCTTAAAACTGAAATTCTATATTCTTTTCTTACTTTACTTCTTCACTTTTCTAAATACTTATTACTTCTCAAAGCATACTCCTTAAAACTGAAATTCTATCTTCTTTTCTTACTCTACTTCTTCACTTTTATAAATACTTATTACTTCTCAAAGTATACTCTTTAAAACTGAAATTCTATCTTCTTTTCTTACTCTACTTCTTCACTTTTCTAAATACTTAATACTTCTCAAATCATACTCCTTAAAACTGAAATTCTATCTTCTTTTCTTACTTTACTTCTTCACTTTTCAAATACTTAATACTTCTCAAAGTATACTCCTTAAAACTGAAATTCTATATTCTTTTCTTACTTTACTTCTTCACTTTTCTAAATACTTATTACTTCTCAAAGCATACTCCTTAAAACTGAAATTCTATATTCTTTTCTTACTTTACTTCTTCACTTTTCTAAATACTTATTACTTCTCAAAGTATACTCTTTAAAACTGAAATTCTATCTTCTTTTCTTACTCTACTTCTTCACTTTTCTAAATACTTAATACTTCTCAAAGTATACTCCTTAAAACTGAAATTCTATATTCTTTTCTTACTTTACTTCTTCACTTTTATAAATACTTATTACTTCTCAAAGCATACTCCTTAAAACTGAAATTCTATCTTCTTTTCTTACTCTACTTCTTCACTTTTCTAAATACTTATTACTTCTCAAAGCATACTCCTTAAAACTGAAATTCTATCTTCTTTTCTTACTCTACTTCTTCACTTTTCTAAATACTTATTACTTCTCAAAGCATACTCCTTAAAACTGAAATTCTATCTTCTTTTCTTACTCTACTTCTTCACTTTTATAAATACTTATTACTTCTCAAAGCATATTCCTTAAAACTGAAATTCTATCTTCTTTTCTTACTTTACTTCTTCACTTTTCTAAATACCTAGTACTTCTCAAAGCATACTCTTTAAAACTGAAATTCTATCTTCTTTTCTTACTCTACTTCTTCACTTTTATAAATACTTATTACTTCTCAAAGCATACTCCTTAAAACTGAAATTCTATCTTCTTTTCTTACTTTACTTCTTCACTTTTATAAATACTTATTACTTCTCAAAGCATACTCCTTAAAACTGAAATTCTATCTTCTTTTCTTACTCTACTTCTTCACTTTTCAGATACCTAGTACTTCTCAAAGCATACTCCTTAAAACTGAAATTCTATCTTCTTTTCTTACTTTACTTCTTCACTTTTCAAGATACCTAGTACTTCTCAAAGTATACTCCTTAAAACTGAAATTCTATATTCTTTTCTTACTTTACTTCTTCACTTTTATAAATACTTATTACTTCTCAAAGCATACTCCTTAAAACTGAAATTCTATCTTCTTTTCTTACTCTACTTCTTCACTTTTCAAATACTTAATACTTCTCAAAGTATACTCCTTAAAACTGAAATTCTATCTTCTTTTCTTACTCTACTTCTTCACTTTTCAAATACTTAATACTTCTCAAAGTATACTCCTTAAAACTGAAATTCTATATTCTTTTCTTACTTTACTTCTTCACTTTTCAAATACTTAATACTTCTCAAAGTATACTCCTTAAAACTGAAATTCTATATTCTTTTCTTACTTTACTTCTTCACTTTTCAAGATACCTAGTACTTCTCAAAGCATACTCCTTAAAACTGAAATTCTATATTCTTTTCTTACTTTACTTCTTCACTTTTCTAAATACTTATTACTTCTCAAAGCATATTCCTTAAAACTGAAATTCTATCTTCTTTTCTTACTCTACTTCTTCAATTTTCTAAATACTTATTACTTCTCAAAGCATACTCCTTAAAACTGAAATTCTATCTTCTTTTCTTACTCTACTTCTTCACTTTTCAAGATACCTAGTACTTCTCAAAGCATACTCCTTAAAACTGAAATTCTATCTTCTTTTCTTACTCTACTTCTTCACTTTTATAAATACTTATTACTTCTCAAAGCATATTCCTTAAAACTGAAATTCTATCTTCTTTTCTTACTCTACTTCTTCACTTTTCTAAATACTTAAAACTTCTCAAATCATACTCCTTAAAACTGAAATTCTATCTTCTTTTCTTACTTTACTTCTTCACTTTTCTAAATACTTATTACTTCTCAAAGCATACTCCTTAAAACTGAAATTCTATCTTCTTTTCTTACTCTACTTCTTCACTTTTCTAAATACTTATTACTTCTCAAAGTATACTCTTTAAAACTGAAATTCTATATTCTTTTCTTACTTTACTTCTTCACTTTTCTAAATACTTATTACTTCTCAAAGCATACTCCTTAAAACTGAAATTCTATCTTCTTTTCTTACTCTACTTCTTCACTTTTATAAATACTTATTACTTCTCAAAGTATACTCTTTAAAACTGAAATTCTATCTTCTTTTCTTACTCTACTTCTTCACTTTTCTAAATACTTAATACTTCTCAAATCATACTCCTTAAAACTGAAATTCTATCTTCTTTTCTTACTCTACTTCTTCACTTTTCAAGATACCTAGTACTTCTCAAAGCATACTCTTTAAAACTGAAATTCTATCTTCTTTTCTTACTTTACTTCTTCACTTTTCTAAATACTTAATACTTCTCAAAGCATACTCTTTAAAACTGAAATTCTATCTTCTTTTCTTACTCTACTTCTTCACTTTTCAAGATACCTAGTACTTCTCAAAGCATATTCCTTAAAACTGAAATTCTATCTTCTTTTCTTACTCTACTTCTTCACTTTTCTAAATACTTAATACTTCTCAAATCATACTCCTTAAAACTGAAATTCTATCTTCTTTTCTTACTCTACTTCTTCACTTTTATAAATACTTATTACTTCTCAAAGCATACTCTTTAAAACTGAAATTCTATCTTCTTTTCTTACTTTACTTCTTCACTTTTCTAAATACTTAATACTTCTCAAATCATACTCCTTAAAACTGAAATTCTATCTTCTTTTCTTACTCTACTTCTTCACTTTTCAAATACTTATTACTTCTCAAAGCATACTCCTTAAAACTGAAATTCTATCTTCTTTTCTTACTCTACTTCTTCACTTTTATAAATACTTATTACTTCTCAAAGTATACTCCTTAAAACTGAAATTCTATCTTCTTTTCTTACTCTACTTCTTCACTTTTCAAATACTTATTACTTCTCAAAGCATACTCTTAAAAACTGAAATTCTATCTTCTTTTCTTATCTTACTTCTTCACTTTTCTAAATACTTATTACTTCTCAAAGTATACTCAATAAAACTGAAATTCTATCTTCTTTTCTTACTTTACTTCTTCACTTTTCAAATACTTATTACTTCTCAAAGCATACTCCTTAAAACTGAAATTCTATCTTCTTTTCTTACTTTACTTCTTCACTTTTCTAAATACTTATTACTTCTCAAAGCATACTCCTTAAAACTGAAATTCTATCTTCTTTTCTTACTTTACTTCTTCACTTTTCAAATACTTATTACTTCTCAAAGCATATTCCTTAAAACTGAAATTCTATATTCTTTTCTTACTTTACTTCTTCACTTTTCTAAATACTTATTACTTCTCAAAGCATACTCCTTAAAACTGAAATTCTATCTTCTTTTCTTACTCTACTTCTTCACTTTTATAAATACTTATTACTTCTCAAAGTATACTCTTTAAAACTGAAATTCTATCTTCTTTTCTTACTCTACTTCTTCACTTTTCTAAATACTTATTACTTCTCAAAGCATACTCCTTAAAACTGAAATTCTATCTTCTTTTCTTACTCTACTTCTTCACTTTTCTAAATACTTATTACTTCTCAAAGCATACTCCTTAAAACTGAAATTCTATCTTCTTTTCTTACTTTACTTCTTCACTTTTCAAATACTTAATACTTCTCAAAGTATACTCCTTAAAACTGAAATTCTATCTTCTTTTCTTACTTTACTTCTTCACTTTTCAAATACTTAATACTTCTCAAAGTATACTCCTTAAAACTGAAATTCTATCTTCTTTTCTTACTCTACTTCTTCACTTTTATAAATACTTATTACTTCTCAAAGCATACTCCTTAAAACTGAAATTCTATCTTCTTTTCTTACTCTACTTCTTCACTTTTATAAATACTTATTACTTCTCAAAGCATATTCCTTAAAACTGAAATTCTATCTTCTTTTCTTACTCTACTTCTTCACTTTTCTAAATACTTAATACTTCTCAAATCATACTCCTTAAAACTGAAATTCTATCTTCTTTTCTTACTCTACTTCTTCACTTTTATAAATACTTATTACTTCTCAAAGCATACTCCTTAAAACTGAAATTCTATCTTCTTTTCTTACTCTACTTCTTCACTTTTCAAGATACCTAGTACTTCTCAAAGCATACTCTTTAAAACTGAAATTCTATCTTCTTTTCTTACTCTACTTCTTCACTTTTATAAATACTTATTACTTCTCAAAGTATACTCCTTAAAACTGAAATTCTATATTCTTTTCTTACTCTACTTCTTCACTTTTCAAGATACCTAGTACTTCTCAAAGCATACTCCTTAAAACTGAAATTCTATCTTCTTTTCTTACTCTACTTCTTCACTTTTCAAATACTTAATACTTCTCAAAGCATACTCCTTAAAACTGAAATTCTATATTCTTTTCTTACTTTACTTCTTCACTTTTCAAATACTTAATACTTCTCAAAGTATACTCCTTAAAACTGAAATTCTATATTCTTTTCTTACTTTACTTCTTCACTTTTCAAGATACCTAGTACTTCTCAAAGCATACTCTTTAAAACTGAAATTCTATCTTCTTTTCTTACTCTACTTCTTCACTTTTCTAAATACTTATTACTTCTCAAAGCATACTCCTTAAAACTGAAATTCTATCTTCTTTTCTTACTCTACTTCTTCACTTTTATAAATACTTATTACTTCTCAAAGCATACTCTTTAAAACTGAAATTCTATATTCTTTTCTTACTTTACTTCTTCACTTTTCAAGATACCTAGTACTTCTCAAAGCATACTCCTTAAAACTGAAATTCTATATTCTTTTCTTACTTTACTTCTTCACTTTTCTAAATACTTATTACTTCTCAAAGCATACTCTTTAAAACTGAAATTCTATCTTCTTTTCTTACTCTACTTCTTCACTTTTCAAGATACCTAGTACTTCTCAAAGCATACTCCTTAAAACTGAAATTCTATCTTCTTTTCTTACTCTACTTCTTCACTTTTCAAGATACCTAGTACTTCTCAAAGCATACTCCTTAAAACTGAAATTCTATCTTCTTTTCTTACTTTACTTCTTCACTTTTCAAGATACCTAGTACTTCTCAAAGTATACTCCTTAAAACTGAAATTCTATCTTCTTTTCTTACTCTACTTCTTCACTTTTCAAGATACCTAGTACTTCTCAAAGCATACTCCTTAAAACTGAAATTCTATCTTCTTTTCTTACTCTACTTCTTCACTTTTCAAGATACCTAGTACTTCTCAAAGCATACTCCTTAAAACTGAAATTCTATCTTCTTTTCTTACTCTACTTCTTCACTTTTCTAAATACTTATTACTTCTCAAAGCATACTCTTTAAAACTGAAATTCTATCTTCTTTTCTTACTTTACTTCTTCACTTTTCAAATACTTAATACTTCTCAAAGTATACTCCTTAAAACTGAAATTCTATCTTCTTTTCTTACTCTACTTCTTCACTTTTCTAAATACTTATTACTTCTCAAAGCATACTCTTTAAAACTGAAATTCTATCTTCTTTTCTTACTCTACTTCTTCACTTTTCTAAATACTTAATACTTCTCAAATCATACTCCTTAAAACTGAAATTCTATCTTCTTTTCTTACTCTACTTCTTCACTTTTATAAATACTTATTACTTCTCAAAGTATACTCTTTAAAACTGAAATTCTATCTTCTTTTCTTACTCTACTTCTTCACTTTTCTAAATACTTATTACTTCTCAAAGCATACTCTTTAAAACTGAAATTCTATCTTCTTTTCTTACTCTACTTCTTCACTTTTCTAAATACTTAATACTTCTCAAATCATACTCCTTAAAACTGAAATTCTATCTTCTTTTCTTACTCTACTTCTTCACTTTTATAAATACTTATTACTTCTCAAAGTATACTCTTTAAAACTGAAATTCTATCTTCTTTTCTTACTCTACTTCTTCACTTTTCTAAATACTTATTACTTCTCAAAGCATACTCTTTAAAACTGAAATTCTATCTTCTTTTCTTACTTTACTTCTTCACTTTTCAAATACTTAATACTTCTCAAAGTATACTCCTTAAAACTGAAATTCTATATTCTTTTCTTACTTTACTTCTTCACTTTTCTAAATACTTATTACTTCTCAAAGCATATTCCTTAAAACTGAAATTCTATCTTCTTTTCTTACTCTACTTCTTCACTTTTCTAAATACTTAATACTTCTCAAATCATACTCCTTAAAACTGAAATTCTATCTTCTTTTCTTACTTTACTTCTTCACTTTTCAAATACTTAATACTTCTCAAAGTATACTCCTTAAAACTGAAATTCTATCTTCTTTTCTTACTCTACTTCTTCACTTTTCTAAATACTTAATACTTCTCAAATCATACTCCTTAAAACTGAAATTCTATCTTCTTTTCTTACTCTACTTCTTCACTTTTCAAGATACCTAGTACTTCTCAAAGCATACTCTTTAAAACTGAAATTCTATCTTCTTTTCTTACTTTACTTCTTCACTTTTCAAATACTTAATACTTCTCAAAGTATACTCCTTAAAACTGAAATTCTATCTTCTTTTCTTACTCTACTTCTTCACTTTTCTAAATACTTATTACTTCTCAAAGCATACTCCTTAAAACTGAAATTCTATCTTCTTTTCTTACTTTACTTCTTCACTTTTCAAATACTTAATACTTCTCAAATCATACTCCTTAAAACTGAAATTCTATCTTCTTTTCTTACTCTACTTCTTCACTTTTATAAATACTTATTACTTCTCAAAGCATACTCTTTAAAACTGAAATTCTATCTTCTTTTCTTACTTTACTTCTTCACTTTTCAAATACTTAATACTTCTCAAAGTATACTCCTTAAAACTGAAATTCTATCTTCTTTTCTTACTCTACTTCTTCACTTTTCTAAATACTTATTACTTCTCAAAGCATACTCCTTAAAACTGAAATTCTATCTTCTTTTCTTACTCTACTTCTTCACTTTTCAAATACTTAATACTTCTCAAAGTATACTCCTTAAAACTGAAATTCTATCTTCTTTTCTTACTCTACTTCTTCACTTTTATAAATACTTATTACTTCTCAAAGCATACTCTTTAAAACTGAAATTCTATCTTCTTTTCTTACTTTACTTCTTCACTTTTCAAATACTTAATACTTCTCAAATCATACTCCTTAAAACTGAAATTCTATATTCTTTTCTTACTTTACTTCTTCACTTTTCTAAATACTTATTACTTCTCAAAGCATACTCCTTAAAACTGAAATTCTATCTTCTTTTCTTACTCTACTTCTTCACTTTTATAAATACTTATTACTTCTCAAAGTATACTCCTTAAAACTGAAATTCTATCTTCTTTTCTTACTCTACTTCTTCACTTTTATAAATACTTATTACTTCTCAAAGCATACTCCTTAAAACTGAAATTCTATCTTCTTTTCTTACTTTACTTCTTCACTTTTCAAATACTTAATACTTCTCAAAGTATACTCCTTAAAACTGAAATTCTATCTTCTTTTCTTACTTTACTTCTTCACTTTTCAAGATACCTAGTACTTCTCAAAGTATACTCCTTAAAACTGAAATTCTATCTTCTTTTCTTACTCTACTTCTTCACTTTTATAAATACTTATTACTTCTCAAAGCATACTCCTTAAAACTGAAATTCTATCTTCTTTTCTTACTCTACTTCTTCACTTTTCAAGATACCTAGTACTTCTCAAAGCATACTCCTTAAAACTGAAATTCTATCTTCTTTTCTTACTTTACTTCTTCACTTTTCTAAATACTTATTACTTCTCAAAGCATATTCCTTAAAACTGAAATTCTATATTCTTTTCTTACTCTACTTCTTCACTTTTCTAAATACTTATTACTTCTCAAAGCATACTCCTTAAAACTGAAATTCTATCTTCTTTTCTTACTTTACTTCTTCACTTTTCAAATACTTAATACTTCTCAAAGTATACTCCTTAAAACTGAAATTCTATCTTCTTTTCTTACTTTACTTCTTCACTTTTCAAGATACCTAGTACTTCTCAAAGTATACTCTTTAAAACTGAAATTCTATCTTCTTTTCTTACTCTACTTCTTCACTTTTCTAAATACTTAATACTTCTCAAAGCATATTCCTTAAAACTGAAATTCTATCTTCTTTTCTTACTTTACTTCTTCACTTTTCAAATACTTAATACTTCTCAAAGTATACTCCTTAAAACTGAAATTCTATCTTCTTTTCTTACTTTACTTCTTCACTTTTCAAGATACCTAGTACTTCTCAAAGTATACTCCTTAAAACTGAAATTCTATCTTCTTTTCTTACTCTACTTCTTCACTTTTCAAGATACCTAGAACTTATAAAAGCATACTCCTTAAAACTGAAATTCTATCTTCTTTTCTTACTCTACTTCTTCACTTTTCAAGATACCTAGTACTTCTCAAAGCATACTCCTTAAAACTGAAATTCTATCTTCTTTTCTTACTCTACTTCTTCACTTTTCTAAATACTTATTACTTCTCAAAGCATACTCCTTAAAACTGAAATTCTATCTTCTTTTCTTACTCTACTTCTTCACTTTTATAAATACTTATTACTTCTCAAAGTATACTCCTTAAAACTGAAATTCTATCTTCTTTTCTTACTCTACTTCTTCACTTTTCTAAATACTTATTACTTCTCAAAGCATACTCCTTAAAACTGAAATTCTATCTTCTTTTCTTACTTTACTTCTTCACTTTTCAAATACTTAATACTTCTCAAAGTATACTCCTTAAAACTGAAATTCTATCTTCTTTTCTTACTTTACTTCTTCACTTTTCAAGATACCTAGTACTTCTCAAAGTATACTCCTTAAAACTGAAATTCTATCTTCTTTTCTTACTCTACTTCTTCACTTTTCAAGATACCTAGTACTTCTCAAAGTATACTCTTTAAAACTGAAATTCTATCTTCTTTTCTTACTCTACTTCTTCACTTTTCTAAATACTTAATACTTCTCAAATCATACTCCTTAAAACTGAAATTCTATCTTCTTTTCTTACTCTACTTCTTCACTTTTATAAATACTTATTACTTCTCAAAGCATACTCCTTAAAACTGAAATTCTATCTTCTTTTCTTACTCTACTTCTTCACTTTTATAAATACTTATTACTTCTCAAAGCATACTCCTTAAAACTGAAATTCTATCTTCTTTTCTTACTCTACTTCTTCACTTTTCAAATACTTAATACTTCTCAAAGTATACTCCTTAAAACTGAAATTCTATCTTCTTTTCTTACTCTACTTCTTCACTTTTATAAATACTTAATACTTCTCAAAGTATACTCCTTAAAACTGAAATTCTATATTCTTTTCTTACTTTACTTCTTCACTTTTCAAATACTTAATACTTCTCAAAGTATACTCCTTAAAACTGAAATTCTATCTTCTTTTCTTACTCTACTTCTTCACTTTTCAAGATACCTAGTACTTCTCAAAGCATACTCCTTAAAACTGAAATTCTATCTTCTTTTCTTACTCTACTTCTTCACTTTTCTAAATACTTATTACTTCTCAAAGCATACTCCTTAAAACTGAAATTCTATCTTCTTTTCTTACTCTACTTCTTCACTTTTCTAAATACTTAATACTTCTCAAAGCATACTCCTTAAAACTGAAATTCTATCTTCTTTTCTTACTCTACTTCTTCACTTTTCTAAATACCTAGTACTTCTCAAAGCATACTCCTTAAAACTGAAATTCTATCTTCTTTTCTTACTCTACTTCTTCACTTTTCAAGATACCTAGTACTTCTCAAAGCATACTCCTTAAAACTGAAATTCTATCTTCTTTTCTTACTTTACTTCTTCACTTTTATAAATACTTATTACTTCTCAAAGCATACTCCTTAAAACTGAAATTCTATCTTCTTTTCTTACTCTACTTCTTCACTTTTCTAAATACTTATTACTTCTCAAAGTATACTCCTTAAAACTGAAATTCTATCTTCTTTTCTTACTCTACTTCTTCACTTTTCAAATACTTATTACTTCTCAAAGTATACTCCTTAAAACTGAAATTCTATCTTCTTTTCTTACTCTACTTCTTCACTTTTATAAATACTTATTACTTCTCAAAGCATACTCCTTAAAACTGAAATTCTATATTCTTTTCTTACTTTACTTCTTCACTTTTCAAATACTTAATACTTCTCAAAGCATACTCCTTAAAACTGAAATTCTATCTTCTTTTCTTACTCTACTTCTTCACTTTTCTAAATACTTATTACTTCTCAAAGTATACTCCTTAAAACTGAAATTCTATATTCTTTTCTTACTCTACTTCTTCACTTTTCAAGATACCTAGTACTTCTCAAAGCATACTCCTTAAAACTGAAATTCTATCTTCTTTTCTTACTCTACTTCTTCACTTTTCAAGATACCTAGTACTTCTCAAAGCATACTCCTTAAAACTGAAATTCTATATTCTTTTCTTACTTTACTTCTTCACTTTTCAAATACTTAATACTTCTCAAAGCATACTCCTTAAAACTGAAATTCTATCTTCTTTTCTTACTCTACTTCTTCACTTTTCAAGATACCTAGTACTTCTCAAAGCATACTCCTTAAAACTGAAATTCTATCTTCTTTTCTTACTCTACTTCTTCACTTTTCAAGATACCTAGTACTTCTCAAAGCATACTCCTTAAAACAGAAATTCTATATTCTTTTCTTACTCTACTTCTTCACTTTTCAAGATACCTAGTACTTCTCAAAGCATACTCCTTAAAACTGAAATTCTATCTTCTTTTCTTACTCTACTTCTTCACTTTTCTAAATACTTATTACTTCTCAAAGCATACTCCTTAAAACTGAAATTCTATCTTCTTTTCTTACTCTACTTCTTCACTATTCTAAATACTTATTACTTCTCAAAGTATACTCCTTAAAACTGAAATTCTATCTTCTTTTCTTACTCTACTTCTTCACTTTTCTAAATACTTATTACTTCTCAAAGCATACTCCTTAAAACTGAAATTCTATCTTCTTTTCTTACTTTACTTCTTCACTATTCTAAATACTTATTACTTCTCAAAGTATACTCCTTAAAACTGAAATTCTATCTTCTTTTCTTACTCTACTTCTTCACTTTTCTAAATACTTAATACTTCTCAAAGTATACTCCTTAAAACTGAAATTCGTTATTCTTTTCTTACTCTACTTCTTCACTTTTCAAATACTTATTACTTCTCAAAGTATACTCTTTAAAACTGAAATTCTATCTTCTTTTCTTACTCTACTTCTTCACTTTTCTAAATACTTAATACTTCTCAAAGTATACTCCTTAAAACTGAAATTCGTTATTCTTTTCTTACTCTACTTCTTCACTTTTCTAAATACTTATTACTTCTCAAAGCATACTCTTTAAAACTGAAATTCTATCTTCTTTTCTTACTTTACTTCTTCACTTTTCAAATACTTAATACTTCTCAAAGTATACTCCTTAAAACTGAAATTCGTTATTCTTTTCTTACTCTACTTCTTCACTTTTCAAATACTTATTACTTCTCAAAGTATACTCTTTAAAACTGAAATTCTATCTTCTTTTCTTACTCTACTTCTTCACTTTTATAAATACTTAATACTTCTCAAAGCATACTCCTTAAAACTGAAATTCTATCTTCTTTTCTTACTCTACTTCTTCACTTTTATAAATACTTAATACTTCTCAAAGCATACTCCTTAAAACTGAAATTCTATCTTCTTTTCTTACTCTACTTCTTCGCTTTTCAAATACTTAATACTTCTCAAAGTATACTCCTTAAAACTGAAATTCTATCTTCTTTTCTTACTCTACTTCTTCACTTTTATAAATACTTAATACTTCTCAAATCATACTCCTTAAAACTGAAATTCTATCTTCTTTTCTTACTCTACTTCTTCACTTTTATAAATACTTAATACTTCTCAAAGTATACTCCTTAAAACTGAAATTCTATATTCTTTTCTTACTTTACTTCTTCACTTTTCAAATACTTAATACTTCTCAAAGTATACTCCTTAAAACTGAAATTCTATCTTCTTTTCTTACTCTACTTCTTCACTTTTCTAAATACTTATTACTTCTCAAAGCATACTCCTTAAAACTGAAATTCTATCTTCTTTTCTTACTCTACTTCTTCACCTTTCAAATACTTATTACTTCTCAAAGCATACTCCTTAAAACTGAAATTCTATCTTCTTTTCTTACTCTACTTCTTCGCTTTTCAAATACTTAATACTTCTCAAAGTATACTCCTTAAAACTGAAATTCTATCTTCTTTTCTTACTCTACTTCTTCACTTTTATAAATACTTAATACTTCTCAAATCATACTCCTTAAAACTGAAATTCTATCTTCTTTTCTTACTCTACTTCTTCACTTTTATAAATACTTATTACTTCTCAAAGCATACTCCTTAAAACTGAAATTCTATCTTCATTTCTTATCTTACTTCTTCACTTTTCTAAATACTCATTACTTCTCAAAGCATACTCCTTAAAACTGAAATTCTATCTTCTTTTCTTACTCTACTTCTTCACTTTTCTAAATACTTATTACTTCTCAAAGCATACTCTTTAAAACTGAAATTCTATCTTCTTTTCTTACTCTACTTCTTCACTTTTCTAAATACTTATTACTTCTCAAAGCATACTCTTTAAAACTGAAATTCTATCTTCTTTTCTTACTCTACTTCTTCACTTTTCAAATACTTAATACTTCTCAAAGTATACTCCTTAAAACTGAAATTCTATCTTCTTTTCTTACTTTACTTCTTCACTTTTCAAATACTTATTACTTCTCAAAGCATACTCCTTAAAACTGAAATTCTATCTTCTTTTCTTACTCTACTTCTTCACTTTTCTAAATACTTATTACTTCTCAAAGTATACTCCTTAAAACTGAAATTCTATCTTCTTTTCTTACTCTACTTCTTCACTTTTACAAATACTTATTACTTCTCAAAGCATACTCCTTAAAACTGAAATTCTATCTTCTTTTCTTACTCTACTTCTTCACTTTTCTAAATACTTATTACTTCTCAAAGCATATTCCTTAAAACTGAAATTCTATCTTCTTTTCTTACTCTACTTCTTCACTTTTCTAAATACTTATTACTTCTCAAAGCATACTCTTTAAAACTGAAATTCTATCTTCTTTTCTTACTTTACTTCTTCACTTTTCAAATACTTAATACTTCTCAAAGTATACTCCTTAAAACTGAAATTCTATATTCTTTTCTTACTTTACTTCTTCACTTTTCAAATACTTAATACTTCTCAAAGCATACTCCTTAAAACTGAAATTCTATCTTCTTTTCTTACTCTACTTCTTCACTTTTCTAAATACTTATTACTTCTCAAAGCATACTCCTTAAAACTGAAATTCTATCTTCTTTTCTTACTCTACTTCTTCACTTTTCAAATACTTATTACTTCTCAAAGCATACTCCTTAAAACTGAAATTCTTTCTTCTTTTCTTACTCTACTTCTTCACTTTTCTAAATACTTATTACTTCTCAAAGCATACTCCTTAAAACTGAAATTCTATCTTCTTTTCTTACTCTACTTCTTCACTTTTCAAATACTTATTACTTCTCAAAGCATACTCCTTAAAACTGAAATTCTATATTCTTTTCTTACTTTACTTCTTCACTTTTCAAGATACCTAGTACTTCTCAAAGCATACTCTTTAAAACTGAAATTCTATCTTCTTTTCTTACTTTACTTCTTCACTTTTCAAATACTTAATACTTCTCAAAGTATACTCCTTAAAACTGAAATTCTATCTTCTTTTCTTACTCTACTTCTTCACTTTTCTAAATACTTATTACTTCTCAAAGCATACTCTTTAAAACTGAAATTCTATCTTCTTTTCTTACTCTACTTCTTCACTTTTCAAATACTTAATACTTCTCAAATCATACTCCTTAAAACTGAAATTCTATCTTCTTTTCTTACTTTACTTCTTCACTTTTCAAGATACCTAGTACTTCTCAAAGCATACTCCTTAAAACTGAAATTCTATATTCTTTTCTTACTTTACTTCTTCACTTTTCAAGATACCTAGTACTTCTCAAAGCATACTCCTTAAAACTGAAATTCTATCTTCTTTTCTTACTCTACTTCTTCACTTTTATAAATACTTATTACTTCTCAAAGCATACTCCTTAAAACTGAAATTCTATCTTCTTTTCTTACTTTACTTCTTCACTTTTCTAAATACTTAATACTTCTCAAAGCATACTCCTTAAAACTGAAATTCTATCTTCTTTTCTTACTCTACTTCTTCACTTTTCTAAATACTTATTACTTCTCAAAGCATACTCCTTAAAACTGAAATTCTATCTTCTTTTCTTACTCTACTTCTTCACTTTTATAAATACTTATTACTTCTCAAAGCATACTCCTTAAAACTGAAATTCTATCTTCTTTTCTTACTCTACTTCTTCACTTTTCAGATACCTAGTACTTCTCAAAGCATACTCCTTAAAACTGAAATTCTATCTTCTTTTCTTATCTTACTCTTCACTTTTCAAGATACCTAGTACTTCTCAAAGCATACTCCTTAAAACTGAAATTCTATCTTCTTTTCTTATCTTACTTCTTCACTTTTATAAATACTTATTACTTCTCAAAGCATACTCCTTAAAACTGAAATTCTATCTTCTTTTCTTACTCTACTTCTTCACTTTTCAAGATACCTAGTACTTCTCAAAGCATACTCCTTAAAACTGAAATTCTATCTTCTTTTCTTACTCTACTTCTTCACTTTTATAAATACTTATTACTTCTCAAAGTATACTCCTTAAAACTGAAATTCTATATTCTTTTCTTACTTTACTTCTTCACTTTTCAAGATACCTAGTACTTCTCAAAGCATACTCCTTAAAACTGAAATTCTATCTTCTTTTCTTACTCTACTTCTTCACTTTTCAAATACTTAATACTTCTCAAAGTATACTCCTTAAAACTGAAATTCTATATTCTTTTCTTACTTTACTTCTTCACTTTTCAAATACTTAATACTTCTCAAAGTATACTCCTTAAAACTGAAATTCTATCTTCTTTTCTTACTCTACTTCTTCACTTTTCAAGATACCTAGTACTTCTCAAAGCATACTCCTTAAAACTGAAATTCTATCTTCTTTTCTTACTCTACTTCTTCACTTTTCTAAATACTTATTACTTCTCAAAGCATACTCCTTAAAACTGAAATTCTATCTTCTTTTCTTACTCTACTTCTTCACTTTTATAAATACTTATTACTTCTCAAAGCATACTCTTTAAAACTGAAATTCTATCTTCTTTTCTTACTCTACTTCTTCACTTTTATAAATACTTATTACTTCTCAAAGCATATTCCTTAAAACTGAAATTCTATCTTCTTTTCTTACTCTACTTCTTCACTTTTATAAATACTTATTACTTCTCAAAGCATACTCCTTAAAACTGAAATTCTATCTTCTTTTCTTACTCTACTTCTTCACTTTTATAAATACTTATTACTTCTCAAAGTATACTCCTTAAAACTGAAATTCTATCTTCTTTTCTTACTCTACTTCTTCACTTTTCAAATACTTATTACTTCTCAAAGCATACTCTTAAAAACTGAAATTCTATCTTCTTTTCTTATCTTACTTCTTCACTTTTATAAATACTTATTACTTCTCAAAGCATACTCTTTAAAACTGAAATTCTATCTTCTTTTCTTACTTTACTTCTTCACTTTTATAAATACTTATTACTTCTCAAAGTATACTCTTTAAAACTGAAATTCTATCTTCTTTTCTTACTCTACTTCTTCACTTTTATAAATACTTATTACTTCTCAAAGCATATTCCTTAAAACTGAAATTCTATCTTCTTTTCTTACTCTACTTCTTCACTTTTCTAAATACTTAATACTTCTCAAATCATACTCCTTAAAACTGAAATTCTATCTTCTTTTCTTACTCTACTTCTTCACTTTTCTAAATACTTATTACTTCTCAAAGCATACTCTTTAAAACTGAAATTCTATCTTCTTTTCTTACTTTACTTCTTCACTTTTCAAATACTTAATACTTCTCAAAGTATACTCCTTAAAACTGAAATTCTATATTCTTTTCTTACTTTACTTCTTCACTTTTCTAAATACTTATTACTTCTCAAAGCATACTCTTTAAAACTGAAATTCTATATTCTTTTCTTACTCTACTTCTTCACTTTTCTAAATACTTATTACTTCTCAAAGTATACTCCTTAAAACTGAAATTCTATCTTCTTTTCTTACTCTACTTCTTCACTTTTCTAAATACTTATTACTTCTCAAAGCATACTCCTTAAAACTGAAATTCTATCTTCTTTTCTTACTTTACTTCTTCACTTTTATAAATACTTATTACTTCTCAAAGTATACTCTTTAAAACTGAAATTCTATCTTCTTTTCTTACTCTACTTCTTCACTTTTCTAAATACTTATTACTTCTCAAAGCATACTCTTTAAAACTGAAATTCTATATTCTTTTCTTACTTTACTTCTTCACTTTTCAAGATACCTAGTACTTCTCAAAGCATACTCCTTAAAACTGAAATTCTATATTCTTTTCTTATCTTAACTTCTTCACTTTTATAAATACTTATTACTTCTCAAAGCATACTCCTTAAAACTGAAATTCTATCTTCTTTTCTTACTCTACTTCTTCACTTTTCTAAATACTTAATACTTCTCAAATCATACTCCTTAAAACTGAAATTCTATCTTCTTTTCTTACTTTACTTCTTCACTTTTCAAGATACCTAGTACTTCTCAAAGCATACTCCTTAAAACTGAAATTCTATATTCTTTTCTTACTTTACTTCTTCACTTTTCAAGATACCTAGTACTTCTCAAAGCATACTCCTTAAAACTGAAATTCTATCTTCTTTTCTTACTCTACTTCTTCACTTTTATAAATACTTATTACTTCTCAAAGCATACTCCTTAAAACTGAAATTCTATATTCTTTTCTTACTTTACTTCTTCACTTTTCAAGATACCTAGTACTTCTCAAAGCATACTCCTTAAAACTGAAATTCTATCTTCTTTTCTTACTCTACTTCTTCACTTTTATAAATACTTATTACTTCTCAAAGCATACTCCTTAAAACTGAAATTCTATCTTCTTTTCTTACTCTACTTCTTCACTTTTCTAAATACTTATTACTTCTCAAAGCATACTCTTTAAAACTGAAATTCTATCTTCTTTTCTTATCTTACTTCTTCACTTTTCTAAATACTTATTACTTCTCAAAGCATACTCCTTAAAACTGAAATTCTATATTCTTTTCTTACTTTACTTCTTCACTTTTCAAGATACCTAGTACTTCTCAAAGCATACTCCTTAAAACTGAAATTCTATCTTCTTTTCTTATCTTACTCTTCACTTTTCAAGATACCTAGTACTTCTCAAAGCATACTCCTTAAAACTGAAATTCTATCTTCTTTTCTTACTCTACTTCTTCACTTTTCTAAATACTTATTACTTCTCAAAGCATACTCCTTAAAACTGAAATTCTATCTTCTTTTCTTACTCTACTTCTTCACTTTTATAAATACTTATTACTTCTCAAAGCATACTCTTTAAAACTGAAATTCTATCTTCTTTTCTTACTCTACTTCTTCACTTTTCTAAATACTTATTACTTCTCAAAGCATACTCTTTAAAACTGAAATTCTATATTCTTTTCTTACTTTACTTCTTCACTTTTCAAGATACCTAGTACTTCTCAAAGCATACTCCTTAAAACTGAAATTCTATATTCTTTTCTTACTTAACTTCTTCACTTTTATAAATACTTATTACTTCTCAAAGTATACTCTTTAAAACTGAAATTCTATCTTCTTTTCTTACTCTACTTCTTCACTTTTATAAATACTTATTACTTCTCAAAGCATACTCCTTAAAACTGAAATTCTATCTTCTTTTCTTACTCTACTTCTTCACTTTTCTAAATACTTAATACTTCTCAAATCATACTCCTTAAAACTGAAATTCTATCTTCTTTTCTTACTCTACTTCTTCACTTTTCTAAATACTTATTACTTCTCAAAGCATACTCTTTAAAACTGAAATTCTATCTTCTTTTCTTACTTTACTTCTTCACTTTTCAAATACTTAATACTTCTCAAAGTATACTCCTTAAAACTGAAATTCTATATTCTTTTCTTACTTTACTTCTTCACTTTTATAAATACTTATTACTTCTCAAAGCATACTCCTTAAAACTGAAATTCTATCTTCTTTTCTTACTCTACTTCTTCACTTTTCTAAATACTTATTACTTCTCAAAGCATACTCCTTAAAACTGAAATTCTATCTTCTTTTCTTACTTTACTTCTTCACTTTTCTAAATACTTAATACTTCTCAAAGCATACTCCTTAAAACTGAAATTCTATCTTCTTTTCTTACTCTACTTCTTCACTTTTCAGATACCTAGTACTTCTCAAAGCATACTCCTTAAAACTGAAATTCTATCTTCTTTTCTTACTCTACTTCTTCGCTTTTCAAATACTTATTACTTCTCAAATCATACTCCTTAAAACTGAAATTCCATCTTCTTTTCTTACTTTACTTCTTCACTTTTCAGATACCTAGTACTTCTCAAAGCATACTCCTTAAAACTGAAATTCCATCTTCTTTTCTTACTTTACTTCTTCACTTTTCTAAATACTTATTACTTCTCAAAGCATACTCTTTAAAACTGAAATTCTATCTTCTTTTCTTACTCTACTTCTTCACTTTTATAAATACTTATTACTTCTCAAAGCATATTCCTTAAAACTGAAATTCTATCTTCTTTTCTTACTCTACTTCTTCACTTTTCTAAATACTTAATACTTCTCAAATCATACTCCTTAAAACTGAAATTCTATCTTCTTTTCTTACTCTACTTCTTCACTTTTCTAAATACTTATTACTTCTCAAATCATACTCCTTAAAACTGAAATTCTATCTTCTTTTCTTATCTTACTCTTCACTTTTCAAGATACCTAGTACTTCTCAAAGCATACTCCTTAAAACTGAAATTCTATCTTCTTTTCTTACTCTACTTCTTCACTTTTATAAATACTTAATACTTCTCAAATCATACTCCTTAAAACTGAAATTCTATCTTCTTTTCTTACTCTACTTCTTCACTTTTCTAAATACTTATTACTTCTCAAAGCATACTCTTTAAAACTGAAATTCTATCTTCTTTTCTTACTTTACTTCTTCACTTTTCAAATACTTAATACTTCTCAAAGTATACTCCTTAAAACTGAAATTCTATATTCTTTTCTTACTTTACTTCTTCACTTTTATAAATACTTATTACTTCTCAAAGCATACTCCTTAAAACTGAAATTCTATCTTCTTTTCTTACTCTACTTCTTCACTTTTCTAAATACTTATTACTTCTCAAAGCATACTCTTTAAAACTGAAATTCTATATTCTTTTCTTACTTTACTTCTTCACTTTTCAAGATACCTAGTACTTCTCAAAGCATACTCCTTCAAAACTGAAATTCTATATTCTTTTCTTACTTTACTTCTTCACTTTTCTAAATACTTATTACTTCTCAAATCATACTCCTTAAAACTGAAATTCTATCTTCTTTTCTTATCTTACTCTTCACTTTTCAAGATACCTAGTACTTCTCAAAGCATACTCCTTAAAACTGAAATTCTATCTTCTTTTCTTACTCTACTTCTTCACTTTTATAAATACTTAATACTTCTCAAATCATACTCCTTAAAACTGAAATTCTATCTTCTTTTCTTACTCTACTTCTTCACTTTTCTAAATACTTATTACTTCTCAAAGCATACTCTTTAAAACTGAAATTCTATCTTCTTTTCTTACTTTACTTCTTCACTTTTCAAATACTTAATACTTCTCAAAGTATACTCCTTAAAACTGAAATTCTATATTCTTTTCTTACTCTACTTCTTCACTTTTATAAATACTTATTACTTCTCAAAGCATACTCTTTAAAACTGAAATTCTATCTTCTTTTCTTACTCTACTTCTTCACTTTTCTAAATACTTATTACTTCTCAAAGCATACTCTTTAAAACTGAAATTCTATATTCTTTTCTTACTTTACTTCTTCACTTTTCAAGATACCTAGTACTTCTCAAAGCATACTCCTTAAAACTGAAATTCTATATTCTTTTCTTACTTTACTTCTTCACTTTTCTAAATACTTATTACTTCTCAAAGTATACTCTTTAAAACTGAAATTCTATCTTCTTTTCTTACTCTACTTCTTCACTTTTATAAATACTTATTACTTCTCAAAGCATATTCCTTAAAACTGAAATTCTATCTTCTTTTCTTACTCTACTTCTTCACTTTTCTAATACTTAATACTTCTCAAATCATACTCCTTAAAACTGAAATTCTATCTTCTTTTCTTACTCTACTTCTTCACTTTTATAAATACTTATTACTTCTCAAAGCATACTCTTTAAAACTGAAATTCTATCTTCTTTTCTTACTTTACTTCTTCACTTTTATAAATACTTAATACTTCTCAAAGTATACTCCTTAAAACTGAAATTCTATATTCTTTTCTTACTTTACTTCTTCACTTTTATAAATACTTAATACTTCTCAAAGTATACTCCTTAAAACTGAAATTCTATATTCTTTTCTTACTTTACTTCTTCACTTTTATAAATACTTATTACTTCTCAAAGCATACTCCTTAAAACTGAAATTCTATCTTCTTTTCTTACTCTACTTCTTCACTTTTCTAAATACTTATTACTTCTCAAAGTATACTCCTTAAAACTGAAATTCTATCTTCTTTTCTTACTCTACTTCTTCACTTTTCAAATACTTATTACTTCTCAAAGCATACTCTTAAAAACTGAAATTCTATCTTCTTTTCTTATCTTACTTCTTCACTTTTCTAAATACTTATTACTTCTCAAAGCATACTCCTTAAAACTGAAATTCTATATTCTTTTCTTACTTTACTTCTTCACTTTTCAAATACTTAATACTTCTCAAAGCATACTCCTTAAAACTGAAATTCTATCTTCTTTTCTTACTCTACTTCTTCACTTTTCAAATACTTAATACTTCTCAAAGTATACTCCTTAAAACTGAAATTCTATATTCTTTTCTTACTTTACTTCTTCACTTTTCAAGATACCTAGTACTTCTCAAAGCATACTCCTTAAAACTGAAATTCTATCTTCTTTTCTTACTCTACTTCTTCACTTTTATAAATACTTATTACTTCTCAAAGCATACTCCTTAAAACTGAAATTCTATCTTCTTTTCTTACTCTACTTCTTCACTTTTATAAATACTTATTACTTCTCAAAGCATACTCCTTAAAACTGAAATTCTATCTTCTTTTCTTACTCTACTTCTTCACTTTTCTAAATACTTA